>JAJEKB010000011.1:37404-104757 GCA_022393335.1 Macrotrachela quadricornifera | reverse complement strand
AAAGAGATTCGTATCATATCATTGAATATATTTGAAGAAAAACATAAGTCGTATTATAATTGAATGATAATTATCATTTGTACTTTCAGACTTGAACTGACAATTTACATCATTTGTCTATCGAATTCTTATCATATTGAAACAGATTTACAAGAAATAACAAGCATTCTATTGTGATGATTTAAATAATTTGAATCACTTCATTTATATTATGATCTAGTCTATTTTTTGGGAATCATGTCATCTATATTGAATACTAAATATAAAACAACTTTTATAAAGGGTGCTCCGTAAGTTCTGAGCCTTGAACAAAATTAGTTTATCTCTTCGTAGTTTTTCTTTTAATATTCTTCATATGTTCTCAATGGACCTAGTATCTCCAAACTTTGCATCTCTATCTTCAGATGAAGTTCTTGTAGAAAATAATTTATCAATAGTTTGTAATGCAATAATTGTTCTATGTTTGAAGTCCTGATCATCGTGAAATATAACACTTTTTCCAGAGATCTTTTGAATTTCTTCAAAACCTACTTCTTTCATAAATTTTGCATACAACTTACCAATCATATAAGATCTTTTGCTCTTCTTACCAGCTTGTTGCTTTGCCAAGCACGATGTAGAATCTAGTCGACCATCTTGAGGCACCAAATTCTTGAGATGAGATACCGCCCCAAAACACAACACCTCTTGCAGACTTTTGTTTTGATCAATACCGTAACGTTGGTAGTATTTTCTGAATGTTTGCTACCTAGACACATTCGTTGTGTGGATTTGTGAATAATTCTAATGTAAACTTTCCGTAGAAATTAGTACTAAAAATTTCATCGTATTTTCACTTTTCTGATCTTTTTGTAATACCAAATCTTTTAGGACATCTAACGCGTTGTGCTTTGGCATCATCAGTTCATTTTTGTAATTTTATTCGTTGGAACGACTTTTAATCCAGCTGATTTCACAGCTCTATGTACTGAATTTCATGATGTTTTCTAATCTTATATTTTTAGTTTTGTTGACATATTTCTTACAGTTACTTTTTTTCTTGTTCTAATTTGTTTCAGAACAGCTTCTTTCAAATCTGAAGTCATAGTTGCTGGTGATTCACCGAATCTTTTCTTATCATAAATTGATCCTCTTACCGAAGTACAATGAATATTCTTCAATAAAGTATGACGATTTAAATCAGATGGATTGTCTGATTGTTCAAAAAAATTTTCAATATCAGGTACCGTCCAGCTAGGATTTTGCCAATGTAATAATAATACAAGTGATCGGAATGATTCTTCCTTTTATAATCGACTAGATTTACGAAACATGCGATAAAAAGTGTATGGAAAATATCGAAATGAAATAGAATTGAAAAATTAATCAATAATAAATAATTAAATAGTCAAATTAACATATGGTCATTATATAGTCAAATTAACATATGGTCATTATATAGTCAACTAAAATAATACGGAAATGAACTGTTTAAACTGTATAGAAAGTGCAAATATAGTGTGCTAGAAAGAAAAACCGACATGTTGGATAGAGAACCAGATGTTTTCTTTGATTCTGTTGTCAAATTTTCATGTTTTTTGTTCATTTTAAATAGTTCATTTAGGGTATAAGTTAAGCGATGACACATGTAGTAACTCATAATATGGATCAGAGAGCCTGTCTGTATAACTATGTATCGCTTTGCATAATTGTATTACGATACATACAATCACTTCCTAATTCATTAAAACTTCTTCAAATCACACTAGTCGATTTGAAGATTTTGATTATCAACATTCTTTATATACTTATAACACAGTTATGAAGAGAGTTAATATCATCTCATAATATACGATTTTAAAGATTGTCTTCAGTACTCAAACCTCATATAGATATAGTTGGGTATTGGTCATTCTCTGTTTATGTATAGACCTATTTTGGTCGAAGCCCTGAACATATGAAACACCTTTTATTTCATATTCATAAGGGACTTGATATTAAAATGATAGAATATAGAAATAATCAGTTGTTTAGATTGTGTTGAATTATCCTGGAGTTTTGATATTCAATTAAATAATACTTTCACACTCTCGTAGATTTCTAGATTGTCATCAGAAAAACATAGAATATCAAAGCATAAAAAACCTTCATTAGTGCATTTTATAAACGGCAGTTAATATACATTATCGAATATATCATAAATTAGTTGAGAAAAGACGTTTAAATCTATAGTTTTTTCTTTTGGTTAGAGACTTGTCTATTTGAAATCCAGGGCTGTTATGAAACTTCAGAGGATTTATGTAACTTATACAGGTAAACCTTTAACCTGATGTTTCACACATATTTTGTTGCTATTCTTCTTTGACAATTATAAATTTATTAATTTCTCAAGAAGCAAATCTCTAAGAATGTAAATTCGTAAACCGAAAAGTCCAATAAATCTTTTACATTTTTGAAGTTTCAAAAAAAAATGAATTCTTAAATAATTTTTATATACGAGATTTAAAAGAGCTACTAATTAAAAATTTTGCATTTTATAACTTGTCAATCATTGTTAAAAATGAAATTGTCTGTACTAACAGTTATTGTATCTACTATTAATTAAGTCTTCTACAATACTTATTGCTATATATATTGTTTTTCAAAAAACTACATTACAGTTGGTTTTTATCTTTTCAATTTACAGAATATATTATATAGTAATAAATATCTACTAGAACATACACGTCAGTTGTTATTGTCTTAATAGCTGCGAAGAAAATCATCAAAACTCCAATATAATAAATTGTAAAATATGTATTTAATAAACTTCATAAAATATTTAAAAAGAGATTTAATCTAATGATTATCTTGTTTTATTCAAAAAACAAAAAAAAGAAAAAGATAAAAATATTGACAAAGTTTTTGATAATGATATATCATTATCACTTTTGATCTCAAAAATGTTAATTAGAAATTTGTTATCAATCAAGAGGAAGAAAGTTTGATCATTTCATACACTAACATATTGATATAAGTATACATAGACATATATGTCTTATTAGACTTTAGTACTTTTTCTCTTCTTATAATGTATACATATGTACGAGACAATGACTAGCAAAAACGAAAAGATCAAAAGTTATGTCTCTCTCAATCTTGACGGTCGCTATACAAACGAATGAGAAGAAGAAGACAAAATCGTCTGAGCGCGCATTTCGGCTAATAACCCCAAGGTAAACACTCATTTAAAAAAGCATGGAGAATATGGCGTAGATTCAATATTGACCATTACACACATACATAGATATAATGTATAACTTTCGGTTATTTCTCGCATTTATTTGACGTGAATCTTTAACGTTTAGATCTGTGAAAATGAATCATTCATATTGTTTTCATTGACATGGTCCAATGGTTAATGATTATTCTTGCTTATAATTTTGCAGTTCTTAAAGTTTGTTTTATTCATAAATAATTTTTTTTTTTTTGATTATAAATTATTTTGTTTCTTTTTTAAAGTTATCGTTAAGTGAAGTAACACTTTCATTACGTTTACTTCATTATAAAAATCATAATGGTATGACATATGAAAATCGTCCATGTGATACAAGACTTGAACATGATATCAATCGAGATGGTCGATGTGATACAGCATTTTTATTTTGTCTTGTACGTTTACCATTTCAAAATCCACATAATTGTACATTAGGTGATCATTTTACGGGTTTTGTTGGCGGTGATGATATACATTTTATTAATATTAATCAAGAACAAAAAGATAAACTTGATATACAACAAAGATCATCATCATTTATTTCACTTTGGTTTCAACCAACAATTCATTTTCGTTTTAAATATCCAAAAGTAAATATATATATATATATATATATTTTGTTTTATTAAATTTTAAATATTTTTTAGATGGGTATTGGTTTAATTGTAGAAGTATTTGATGTTGATGATATGATTAATCATACAATACATGATTCAATTGATTTTTATGGAAGAACATTACTTGATCTTAAAATTTATCGTTCAGCAGAAGAAGCACAATCACAAAAAATCTATCTACGCAGTTTATTTGGTACTTATACAAATTTAACAGCAGATTTTTCAGTTAGTTTATTTAATATTCTTTTTGATTAATTAAAAAAAAAAGGAAAATTTTAGCTTTATTGTTCAACAAATTATTATGGTGATGATTGTGAAAATTTTTGTTTACCAAATGAACAACGTTATGATTGTGATTTGAAAACAGGACAAAAAATTTGTAAACATGGTTATTTTGGATCAGATTGTCTTAGTGGTAATAAAATAAGAAATAAAAATTTGTTTTTTTTTCTTTGTCTTTTTAGATGTTCGTGCTTGTGAAGATCAACCATGTTTAAATAATGGAACATGTGTTGTATATCTTCGAAGTTATTTATGTCGATGTCAAAAAGGATATACTGGACGATCATGTGAAATTGGTAAAAATTTAATAGATTTCAATAGAATTTAATGAAATTTATTTTAATTAGGACCAACTATAAAAATTATGAATTCGATATGTAATCGAATGAATTGTATTCATGGAAATTGTTCAACAAATGGAAAATGTATTTGTCATGATGGTTGGACAATGGATAATTGTAATCAAAGTTCGATTATAAGTATGTTCGATTAGTTATAGAATATAAATTGAAATCAATATTTCAACTTAGAGGTTCGATTTACATAGAGAGAGAAAGATTACCTGTAATGCACACTTGATCATCTAGAGATTTTTGCTGTGTTTGGTATACATAAATCTGAAAGATTATTTTCAATGATGATCTAACAGCTTTTTGTTTACCATATAGGTTCCTTTTCAAGTATGTTAATAATTATTGTAATCGATCGTTCTATAAAGCGAATATTCATGTACGAAACATGATATTGAATTAAAGTGTGAGTTTTACTCAAGTAAAGCTACAAGTATTTTATCAAAAGGTTCTTTCAACATAAGATGATTTTTGAAAAATGATCATTTAAGAAAAACAAAAATTGAGATGTTTTGTGGAAAGACAAAATAAAATCCAAATAGTGCATTTTATGGGATAGTCTCGAGTGATCAATATCTCATAATCTGATTTTGAAATTGAATAATTCAATCTGACTATATTTCATATTAGAAAATAAAAGTTAAGTTCGTACATTCGTGATGATCATTGTCATTGATTGTTGTATTTACTAGTTAACTATGTCTTTCGATGTATGTTTATTTCTATTGTAATAATAAAACCTTTCATATACAGAAGAATCTGGTTGTACAAGTCGTCCATGTTTGCATAATTCAACATGTGAAACATTAATT
The DNA here is from genome assembly GCA_022393335.1 of Macrotrachela quadricornifera. Classification (NCBI taxonomy): domain Eukaryota; kingdom Metazoa; phylum Rotifera; class Eurotatoria; order Philodinida; family Philodinidae; genus Macrotrachela; species Macrotrachela quadricornifera. The sequence goes on along the minus strand of JAJEKB010000011.1, from coordinate 99,461 downwards.
GGTGTTAATCCATCATCAGCATATCGTTGTCATTGTCGATCAGGTTATACTGGTCGTAATTGTGAAGTTGGTAAGTTAGAAAAATTCTATAGTAAACTTTTATATTTAAATAAATATTTATTTTAAAAAAGCTCTTATACCTTCTTGTGAACGAACACCATGTGTTCATGGTTTATGTTTTAAAATTGATTTATATACTGAAATTTGTGTATGTGAAAAAAATTGGACTGGAATTGATTGTTCACAAATGATAAAAAGTAAGAAATAAAATAAAAATCTATTATTTCTTTTTAAAAAGAAAAAAAAAACAAGAAAAATTTTTAGTTTCTTCTACAACTTCAAAATCTTATTTATCAACAACAATAACATCAGAAAAGGCTTTTCGTACAACTAAATCAGCAAAAATAATTAAAAATTTAACTAATATACCTTTAAAAACTGATTTAAATAATTATCTTACTTGGTTAAATACAAATTATGGTATAAGTAAAATTACAAGTTTATCTCAACAATTTGTTACACCATCATTAGTATCTCATAAATATAGTAAAAATAAAATAATGAATTTATTTAAGAAAATATTTAAAATTCTTTTTCATAGAACATTCACCATGTTCAAGTGCACCATGTCTTCATAATTCAACTTGTGTTGTTCAATCTGAACATAGTTTTCAATGTATTTGTTCATCGGTATATGTTGGAATTTATTGTGAAATCGGTAAATAAAAAATTGAAATTTTTTTCTTTTGGAAAATTTTCGAAATAATACAATTTCGCTAGTTTAAATTTAGAATAAACAAAATATTTTTATTCTAGAACAAAATCCATGTGAATGTTCACCATGTCAACATAAGAGTGTTTGTATAACAACATCGAATCATAATATTCAATGTATTTGTGAAGAACATTATACAGGAAAATTTTGTGAACATGCTGGTAGAATTTGGTTTTTTATTAAATTAATATTTTCTTATAAATTAAAATTTTTTTTTAGTACCTTTTCAAGTGATGCCATTCAATCCGAGATGTAATCGTGTGTGTATGAATGGTGGTATTTGTTTGGTAAATAGATTAAAAAAGAAAAAAATATATTGAAAATTTCTTTTTTTTATTTAGGTTGATGAAAATAATCGAGATAAATGTATTTGTAAAACATCATTTACAGGATTATATTGTGAATTACCGAAAAATAATTGTACAAATAATAACGGTAAGTTATTTGAATTTAATTATAATAAAAAATATTGTTTTATATATCTCAATAAATACTTTATCATGTTTCACATTTTAATTCTATAGGGATATTAAGATATCTATTATCTTATTTAATTAAGAGAATATAGCAAGGTTTTAAACTTGTAATTGTGATTCCTCTTCTCACTATCAAATATTTGCTTTGAAAAGTGTTCTTTTCAACTATCTAAGTTAAATCAGTGGGATCATAAATGACCGTACTCTTATATAAAAATAATTTGCATGACCTGGTATTATAATCTTATATTTTGATATACAAGTATAATTATTTACGGGAATGACAAAAAAAAACTCGCTTACAGTCTCTACTTTTCTTCGTTATTATCATATTATTTTGTATACAATCATAGAAAAGACTACTGTTCGATGATAGTTTCAAAAGCTTGACATTTTTCTAACAACTATTACTAGCTGTAGCTCTGAGCAAAAGATCGACCGGACGTAGGGTTCTCCCACTCAATGAGACTTGTCTATGTACTTTAAAAACAAAAATTGTAGGATCTAAAGGCAAACATAAACATGATATCTCGTGATGTAACACTACAGTTTGTAGATAGATTAAAGATTATGTTAAGAGTATAAATGCTAAAAAATGCATAAGTCATTTTTCAAATTGATCTATTAAAATTCTTTTTTTTTTTGTATAATAAATTTCATATTCTATTTTTTGATATTTTTTATAAAATTTATTAGATGCTTCATGTAATATTGATCCATGTATATCAAATCCATGTTTATCAAATGGTACATGTCATTCATTAATATCTTCAAAAAATTATACATGTTCATGTCTTAAACAATATACAGGTGAACGATGTGAAACTAATATAAATTCTGATTTAACAACAGCTTTATTAAATGATAATAATATAAATTCAGATGAAAATACTACAAGTGATCTTTGGCCATTAGCTATTGTATTTGGTTATGTATTTTCTTTAATGTTAGTTTTTATAATCATTTGGTTTTTATGGTAAATTAATATAATCTTTATTTTTTTCTCTCACTAAATATTCCTATTCTTTAAGGTATGGTTTAACAATACGTCCACAATCATATATTTCATATGAAGAACGTGTTAATGAACGTTTTCAACCATATCGTTTAGGTGTTAGTAATCCACTTTTTTTTACAAATCAAGAATTTAATACACCAATATCAAAAACATATTCAACACCACCAACAACAATATCAAATCTTGATCAATGGACACGAACAATAACTCATTAAAATTATTTCAAGAAAAAGAAAAAGAACAAATTAAAAAAAAGAAAAAGAAAAAAAAGAAAGAATCTAAAAATTTTTTCTGTGCTTGAGTTTCTTTTTTTTTCTTGTTTTTTTCATTAGTACTATGTACACATAAAATGGAAAAAAAAAATAGCAACAGTAAAATAGATGAGCAACAAAGAGAAAGAAGAAAAAAAAAATAATACATAATTATCATCACCAAAAATCATCTTCTTCCGATTGTGGTTTATTATTATTATTATTATTATTGGAATGTTTGCTTATTGGATCAATATCTGATGCTGAGCTTGTTTCAGAATATTCACGAATGATTTTTACTGGACCTTTATTTGTTAATGGAGGTGATAATGAACGAGTATCTTCACTCTAAACAAAATCAAGAAGAATTAAAATAATAAATAAAATAAATTTTTTCAAACTTTTTCATTTTCAGGACTTTCCATAATATCATTAATTAAAGATCCGGGTGATGTTGATCGTATTTGATTAGTACCTGAAATATAAAAAAAGTATTTATTGAAAAAAAAAAATTTAATTTCTTTTGAATACCTAAATATGTTTGCTTAGTATCGTGTTTAATAGGTGATGTTGTTCGTGCTAATGTTGAATAAACATCAGCTGAAATAAAAAATAAAATTTTAAATAAATTTTATTTAAAAATATTTTTTACCAGATTGTTGTCGAATTAATTTTTTATTATTAGAACGTGATGATCCAGTTGATGATGATAATGATATTTGTTGTGTTTCCCTAACTATTGGTGTTCGTATATCAGGATGTTCAAGAATATTTGGTACACTACCACCATTTTCATTTATATTAAATGGTTTTGTTGTCATTAATAAACGTCGTTGAACTCTATCATCATGTGTTGATGGTTTTATTGTTATTTCTGGATGTTCAAAGATACGATCATCACTCTGTGAAATATTTTTATTTATATTATTTGTTCCAATTTTTGATGTTAATAAACTTCTAAATTATAAAGAAAAAATATTATTGATTAAAAATTCGTAATTTTATTCTTCGTATTTTTTCTAAATTTAAAAAAGTAAAAATAGTGTCATTAGCTTCTTTTCTTTTTACATTATGAAACGATTGAATTAATTTTAACGGAAACAAAATTAGTGATACAGAAAATGGATTTCTTTTTAATTTTAATTAACTAAACTTACTCAGGTAAATTAATTAATGGCTGATCTTTATTCCAATTGAATTTATGCGTATGTGAACTAATATCTTGTAATGACGTTGAAGTTGGCATTGTATTCGTTGTTGTTCCTTGTGTTTGACCACTTAATTTAACACTTGGCATACGTCGTACTGATGAATAATCAATTTCTGTTACATAATAAAAATAAAAAATAAAAAATTTTTTAATGAATATAAAACAGCTGTTACTATTTCGTTTTTTAGTGATAAATAAGCTTATTCATGAATATTATAATAGAAAAATATTTATCAGTACTAAATCAAGTTCGAGATAAGGTGTTCCTTAAGAACAATAGTTACCATCTGTGTTTCGCTTATAAGATTTTCAGATAGAAAGAAAATTGGACACAATCGATATAAAAATGTTATTCAAGGTCATAAAATAGAAGAGAAAAAAAAGCATTTTTTTAATGCATTCTCATCGGCAGGAAGCTAGCAAAAACTTATTTTTCGTAATAGAAATATTTATTTTTCTGTTTACGTATTATAAAAAAAAATGCACTGAGAATGGTGTCAATGCATATATTTAGTGATGATGATACAAAATATAAGAGAAAACCGATGCATTTGCGTTCTGTATTTTTGATGAAAATATTAAGAAAATCGTATTAGAATTGTTTTTCTGTTCTATACAAGTAAAATAATATAGAAAAAATAATCAGCTTAACAAAATAAGAATATTTTGCACGTTTTTATTTGTGTGTTTTTTCTTGTTGATATATATCTCTTGAGAAAAAGAAAGTTGAATGATTAAGTTATATACTTTTTTCTTTTTGCATAAAATGTGTATCATTGATGATTTTTTTTTTCACATACTTCTCTGAAGATGACTTTCTCCTTTGATTTTGACAGGACAAAAAAGAAAACTAGTGACAGTAATCGTCTTCGATTCAACGTCAGAGCAAGATAAAAATCTTGTTGAAGAGAGTGTGCGCATGACTACCGAATAATGACAAGAGAGAAAAAAAAAAAAAAGAAAAAAGGAAAAGAGTTTTCTTTAGATATAAATAGGAATCAAGCAATCCTCTTTGATTCATCTTATGGAAAAAGAGACAAGAAGAAGAAGAGAAAAAAATAGTTCTTTATTGTGCCCACACGAAAACAACTGTGAAATGACAGGATGACAGCGCACACCTCTTCTTTCCGCATTTTTTTCATTTATTAAAAGAAAAAATATATTCATATTTGCAAATGTTTCTATCAAAAAAATCTCTTGATAATCTTAAATAATAAAGAAATCGATATAAATAAATTTTATCCTATTTTCTTTCAAAAGAAAGATTATCAAGTCATTCAGTTGAGCTATTTTAATAGATCAGTAATATTTTCTTCTATTCATTCCTACTAAATCAGTATGTATGATGAGAATGATCATTATTACTATTATTATTATTATTTGTTTCCGTGTTGATTCGCTCGTTGACGCTTGTCTTCCTTCTTTCTTTTTTTCTTCATGTTTTATTTTCTGCTTGGCAAGACTGAAAATAATTGGAATAACCAAAAGTATAAAGACTTTTTTTTTCTTCTTTTTCCGTCTTCAACTCACTCAAATATGAAAAGATAGAAAAAAAAAAGAAAGAAAATGACTTATAACAATGATATAGGTTTTTTTTTATTATCAATACTTTTCGATTATAAATGGAAAATAAGACGTGACATAAATAAAACATTTTATAGACGAATGTCAAATAAAACATCACTTTCTTATTGTTTATATGTTATTTTTCTCTAAAATGATCTACTAGCTTGAAAAGGCAAAATGATCATTCAAGACAACCGTTCATTTCCGCAATCAAGAGAAACTAGTCTATTTATATATATATTTATAGACAGACAGCGAAGCTATTCTTCTACATATTAGTCGTCTTGTCTGGTTATATAAAAAAAAAGAAGAAGAAGAAGAACATCATTCGAAGATTCTTAGAATACCTTCAGGCTAAATCTTTCTATTTAAATAGTTTGTATTTGCATTCGATCTATTTAGAAATAACAAATTTTATATCTGATAATAGACATAAGATATAGAAGGGATTCTCATGATGTTACTACTATTTGCAAATAAATGTTAATAAGTTCGAAATACAAACATGATTATACGGACATTTATGCTTCTATCTTCTTATTTTTACTATTATAGAAAGCTTTGATGAATTCTCGCTTATTGTGCGGCTGTCTTGGAGGTCTTCCTGACGTCAGCGGAAGTTCGTTGAAGATTTTAATTGAATTATTCAAGCAAAGAGATTCTTCGGTCACATCAGTCTTATGCAGGAAATCAGGCATCAAATGAAGTTAGTTTGATATAAACATATATTAAGTAATAAATGTCGTTATAAAACTTACTTATATTTGAAAAAAGCATTATATATTAGAGTATATTAATATATGAAAGTCGTTCATTCAGCAGATAGTGAAAAAAAAAATATATATGCGAATGCACGATTCAGGAAAACAGTCGAAAGAAAATGAGAGAGAGAGAGAGAAGGGTGGTAGATTTCTCTTCTTTTCTTCTTCTTCTTCTTCTTCTGTCTGTCAGTTTCTCTCTCTCTCTCTTTCACTCTTTCTCATTCTCTTCATTTTTTCATCAGCAGAAAGAAGAAAAAAAAATGATGTGCATCTATGCTGTTTTTAAAAAAAACAGAAGAATGATATATAGATCTAGAAGTTTAACTTTGAAAGCAAAGGTCATTAAATAAGTTCTTACTGCATTCCTACTCTAATTTCAATTGCTGATTATATTTTTTTTTCCTAACAAACTTATTTGACTAACAAACAGATGGAATGAAAAGAATAATTTTATGTCGAACCCACGCACTGGACGCGTGTTGAAATGAATAAAGTAAATAAACGCCCATTAAATTTAGACATTATATGAATACATACATGCACTTACTAAATACCCAACGTCATACAATGTATCGACGATAAAGTGACAGAAGAATAGAAAAAGAATACAATAGAGAAATAGATAGATGTCTGTCATCAATAGCTCGTTTATTACAAGTATAGAATATAAACAAATGAGTATTCAAACTATGACTAATAGACAAAATGAAAAAGTAGAATAGATGATCATGTCTGATTAGCAGAACTGACACAACTGTCAGTCAGACAGTCTTACTTACATCGTTCTTATGTTTTTTTTTCCTTTCATATTTTTGCATGAAACTCCCCGTATATATATATATACGAGATTTTCTTTCTTTCTTTTTTTTTTCTCATCAATAAAAATGAGTGCAAAAACACCTTTGGTTTTTGAATTGTCTTTCATGGCTTTGCGGTTACCTGTAGGTTGTGTAGTATTTATATGTGATGGTTTAGTCATAATACGATGTTGATAATCCCGATAAGTTTCTTCAACTTTCTAAAAACAAATTCAATTAAATATTCAAAATTCAAAATAAAAAACAAACATCAGCTTCTCGATCAAGTTCAAACATTCGTAATTTAGCATCTTCAATAAATTGATTATAATTTGATGATGTTGAATATCGACTTTGATTTAATTGAACGTCACTTGATGATTTAATTACACGCGATAAATAGTCACCACCATGATTACTTGGAAAACGGCCATTAAAACTTTTATATAAAAGAAAAAAAATTTTTTTTTTCTTTCTTTATAATAAAATAATTATATTTACTAAGGTTCTGGTTCATTTGATGATTGTAATAAGGCAATTTGTGTTTTTAAATCAACTAGTTCATCGTTGGCAACTTTTTTACCAACTGCTTGATTATCAAGAACAGTTTTTAAGTCTCGAACAATTTCTCGCTGAAAACAAAAGATTTTTGTATTTGTTTTTTTTATAAAAACTTTTTTTTTACAGTATAAGCGGATCGTTCATGTGGCGATGAACTACTACTATCATGATGATGACCTTAACAAAATAAAGTGAAAGATAATATAAAAGAGCTTATTTAATAAAATTGACATACGAGAACGTTGTGATCGACTGTAAATATACAAATAATAAAATAGAAAAGAAAAAGTAGAAGATTTTTTATTATTTCTACCTTGTTGTATTATTCATTTGTGATTTTAAAACAGCATTTTCTTCTCGAATTGATTGATAATCAAAAACCTAAATCAATCAAATAAAATTTATTTAAAATCTTTCGTTTTTCGTTTACTTGTTTTGCTTTTTCACGTAAAATGTCATTTTCATTTTGAAGTACTTTTATTTCACTTTGTAAACGATGAATTGTTGACTAAAATTAAATATGATTTATAAGTGAATAGGTACCAAACTATAGTATCTCGATCTGAGAATAATCTCTCATAAAGAACCTGTCTGTATAAGGTCAACTGTTCTGCTCCAGTTGGAATTTTCAAAAATTTCTAGTTAAAGGTAAATAGAACATGGTTCTAAGTGAAACGCTATAGTTGGTTTCTTTTGAACTGGAAAAAACATTTTTACGTAATTCCCATACCTTCCCTCAGGGTTCCACGCGACTGTTCTTTTAACCTCTTGAGAGCCCTGCGGAGATGTACAGGAATTTCGAGAGAAACCAGCTATGGCGTTTCATTTAGGACCGTGCTCTGATTACTTTTAATTAGAAATTTTTGAAAATTCTAACTGGGGTGAAAAAGTTGACTATGTACGAAGAAATACTTTTCTTTATTGTTTTTTATTTAATCAAATACTTTTATATTAAATTTTCAGGCAATCCCGGTTATTTCATGATTTTTTTTTCTTACTTCTAATCTAGTCTAAGATTCTGCTAGGGTTATTTTCATCTCACTGAGAATGTGCCGGAGGCTAGTCACGAGTGTCGATCTCAATACATATTTAATTATAACTAAACATATTTATTTATTATATTTACATCAGCTTCAGAATAATGTTTTCGTAATGATGCTACTTCAGTTTTAGCTTGTTCAGCTAAAAGACGCTCTTCACTTAGTCTTCGTGCTTCTTCTATAAAGAAAAACAAAATAAGATATTGATAATTAGATTAATTAAATTTTACCTTGATTTCTCATTTCAACTAATTGTAAATTTTTATTTCGTTCAGTAAATTGTTGTTCAATTTCATATCGTAATCTGATAAAAAAAATAAAATTATTTATATAAATAATTTTATTAAACTTTACATTCATATATATATTTACTTATTTAATTTCATTTGTACTTGTTGATCAACATGTACTTCAGTATTTGATAATACTACTTCTCGTTTACGTATATCATCTTCAAGACGCTTTACACGATCAGCTTCTAATGTTACAGATCTTAATAGAAGAAATTTCAATTAGTTTGCAAATATATTTGAATATAGCAATTGTCAAAATGGAAAAGATCTTTTTTTTTCGATGCATTTTCTACCAGAATAAACATAAAACTTTAATCTATATTTTGTATGTTAATTATAGCTTAACAAGTTATGTGTGTTATATAAAGATATTTATTATGTTTTCTAATTATAATAGATATTATCTCAAAAAAAAAAGCAATAGCTATCAGCAAATATATAAAACGACGTATTTTTTATTTATAACTCACTATAAATCAATTTTTAATATATAAAAAAAAGGAGAAAGAAATAATCAACATTTACTCTATATAGATAAGAAGTATAGCATTGAGTATTCATTAATTATGATGTCAAATATGAATGAAGATTATTATTCATAAATATTTCAACATGCTAATCAACAATAATTGTCTGAATATTATTGAAGAATTTTGTTAAAATATTAAAATGTAGAAAAAAAGACAATAATAATAAAATTAATATGAATGTAGATTGTATTATAAAGAAATATTCGTAACAAAGAGATCATATCTTTATTCAGAGTTATGATCATATTACTAAGTTTTCACTGTGTGATACGGTATATTCAGAAAAATCGAATGTTGAAATGTTGATCTAAAATCTATATCGTCATAGAATGGAAACTGAGTAAAATGCCTATAAGTCTGAAACAAAGATCTATGACATGAATTATTCCAGTCTCAATAAATTCTACTGAATGAGATAAATATTATCTGATAGGTGATTTATTATTTAGTCATATTTCTTTATAAGATAGGAGTGTAACTAGAATTTAGTTATTTGACCTATATTCTATAGTAAAATTTATGGTTGAGTTTAATTAAAGTAGCTTCAGGCAATGGGGGAAAAGGGCTGAATCTCTTCTGATCGCCCTTGGTTCTGAAAGTTGATTATAAGGACATGAAGTGCCCACTCAACTTCTGAAGACTTCAAGGCAAACGTTATAAAAAGAAAAAGGAAATTACATCAGTGTTAAAAGTCTATAAAATTATCCATATGAATAAATTAAGGATTCATAACCTCTACTTTATTAACAATTTTTTGTTACTATCAATAAAAAAAACATTTGGGTTTCAAGAATTATTAATATTATTACCGTTCTCGTAATTCAAGATTTCGTTGATTTTCTGTTTCTCGAATTTTCATTGCTTTTAATTCTTCAAGAAATGTTTGTCTTTGACCATATAATTCACGTCTTTCATTCTATACAAATAAAAATATGTATATATTTATTGTTAAATAAAAAATTTTTCTAACTTCAAGTTCAGCTTTAAATCGATCTCCAATACGCATTTCTTTTTCATTTAAAGTATCTTGTTTAGATTTATAAAGTATTTCAAGCTATAAAAAAAAAAAAGAAAAAGTTTAAAATATTATAATATTTATTTCAATATTTTTCTAACTTCTTTTCGAAGTGTTTGTAATTCCATTTGACATTTCATACGTTCATCATCACGTATTTTTTTTATTTCATTTTCACGAAATTGATCCATCTAAATTTAATATTTTCTTTTTTTAATTTTCAATTAAATTATTTTACTTGTTGTTTAAGATTTTCTTGAGTTCTTAATTCAATATTTTTTTGAAATAATAATAATTTTTCTTCAGTTGATAAATTATGCATTGATACAAAATCATCACGTTGATTAGTATACATAGCATCAAGATTATTTAATTTTTCATCTAAATTAAAATGTTATTGAAAAAAACTAAAGAATAATAAAAACTAACCAAGAGTTGATCCAGCAATAGAACCTGCCCATAAATCATTTGATGTTTGTGTACTGTTAGTATGAAATGATCCTGGTAACCAAGATGCAATACATGTAAGCATAGACATTAAAAGACTTGTATGACCATGAATTTCACTATTGGTTTTCTAAATAAATAAATAAATGAATAAGTCGAAAAATTTAGTTTAATATTCTTACAATTTTTTTATAAAAAGTTGATTCTGTTGAAATATTAAGTAGACGAATAATTTCTTCATCTGACATAATCTAAAAATAAGAAATAGATTTTTACTTTTATTTTTTTTCTTAATCATCTTTATCATTTAAAATATACTTTATAATCATTAATATTTGCTTCAGGTATAAAAACACTTGTTGTATAATCATATTTTTGTCCTTGAAAATAATCAAGAATTAATGCATTTAATGCTCGAACAAGAAGTGTTGATTGTGTAGTTGATGATGAAAATCGAATTTGATCATCAATACCACCACGTAACTCTTGAATTAAACGACCACGTAAATGAGACTAAAAATCATTTAAAATAAAAAAAAAAGAATGACTAAATTTTAAATTGAAATAAATAATTATGTATACTTTGACATTGTCAACAATGCCTTTTGATTTCATCAAATCAAATAATTTAATCCGAAGATCTCTTCCACTAAGACCATTCTGTTCAACAGTTGGCATGTTTTAATAAACTTTTCAAATAAAAATGAATTAAATTACATGACACAAAACCACAACTACCATATTCAACATGTTTCCTATCACAATGCCTCTACTCAATATAAATCTTGTACATTTTTCTTCATCTTTATTGGTTCTATATTAACCAATAAAAAGATTATTTTTAACGAGAAAAAACAATATACACGGAAATAGGTTTTTTTATAATAATAATGATCTGTTGATTATGTTATTGGAGGTTGAGGAATGCATATATCCAATAACTTTATAAGCAGTTTGTTTAATATAAAAATATTTTCGAATGAGAAAAAAGAGAATCATATGAGACAATAAATAGTTCATGAAATTCATTGTCACTAACTACAGCGGCATTCGGTCTCTACTTTTTTCAGGTATATTAAAATAGAACATCTCAACAAATTCATTTATTTATTCTTATCTTCCTTTTTTTGTCTATTTCATATCTCTAAAGAACTTTATACTCGATTTTTATAGTTGTTACTACCATTGGAAAGGGGCGTAAAATGGCCTCAAATAGAATTCCATTATATCGTGTTAAAGGCACACATTATGAATGTGGACATGCTATTGGAGTGTTAACACGCGAAGCAATACGTCATCGTATTGCTGATGATCTTACTTATTTATCTTCATTATTTAGTTTTGTTCAAACTGAATATGGTCATAAATTACATAAAGATTTTATTGAAAAAATACGTTTATTATATCCATGGTATTGGGATGAAATTCGTGGTTTAGCTGATGGTTCAGAAGTTCCTTTAGAACAATTACTTGTTTTAAATTTTTTAAATGAAACTCGAACAGCATGTCGTTTAATAGAAGAAAAGAAAAAATCTATGGAAAAAGATCAACAATTAGAAAATGAAACAGGTGAAAAAGGTTGTACAACTGTATTAATTAATCGAAAAGATAAAAATATATTATCATTATTACATAATGAAGATCATTCAACAGCATTGTTTATGACAGGATATATTGTTAATGCTGATATTCAATCAAGTAAATATGATAATGATAAACGTCAAAGTCCAAATGAAAGATTTATTGCTTATTGTTATGCTGGTTGTATTCCAGGTAAATTTTTTAAAATATTTATATGAAATATTTTTTTAAATTTTTATTTAGGAAATGCTTTTGGTGCAAATATGCATGGTTTTGCATGTACATTAAATGGACTTTATCCTAATTTTGTTGCACATGGACGTTTACCACGACAAATAATTAATCGAGCATTACTTTCAGTAAAAAATGAAGAAGAATTAGATAAATTACTTTCTTTTTCACCTGTAGCATATGGTTTTTGTGTTAATGGTGGTTTTTATCATCAATCAAATTATTTACTTAATTATGAAGTAGGTCCTAATTTAAATAATGATAATGAAAATTATATAAGTAAATGTTGTATAATTAATAATGAAGAAAATCTTGAGAAAAAAAAAGATTGTTCTTTAGTCTTGAATTATCTTGTTCATTTTAATCATTATGAACGTTTAGATAATGTTATTATTCAACAAAAATCACTTGATTCATCACATAATCGTTGGAAACGTAGTCAAGAAATTGGTGAAATATTTAGTATTAATGATGCTTTGTGTTTATTAGGTGATACTAAAAATGAATTATATCCAATATTTCGTGTTTCAAATCGAAGTGATGTTAATACTGCAACACTTTGTACGGTGCATATTAATTTTCTAACATTAGAATTTATTATTTATCAAGAAAATCCAAAAAAACATACTGAACCAGCATTTACTTATAATTTAGCTGATTTATTTATTTAGAAAAACAGAAGAGAAAAAAAAAAACAAGATTTCTATTTTTGTATGCTCAATATACATTTACAGACATAATCAGTAGTATTTTTCTCTTTTTAGTTTTATTTTTATTTTTATTTTTATTTATCCAATGATGAATATGAACGTTTATTTTTTGTTATAAAAAATAAAAAAAAGGATATGAAAAATATGAATAATAAATAGTTTTGTTTTATTTATGAATATTATTTAAGCTTAATTAAATAATAAGGCAAATTATTCCAGACAATTGCATTAAATATAATAGAATTATGTTAATATAAATATGTGAAATTGAGAAAAAATATTGTATATAAATAGAAAATATATATGTATATATGCAGTAATAAATAAAAATAGTTTAGTATTTTATTTATTCTAATAAACTAATATAAAAACAAAAGCGGTTGATTAAATACGAGTTTTTTTTACAATTATTCTGGTTCTAATACATGTTTACAAAGCTATAATGGCTATGTATTTATGTTTGTTAATTATGTTATGTTACTTATAATTGGAGTTTTGTATTACTATTATTATTAATCTTATGTTTAATTGTGGTATTTTGTAAGGTTTACTATTAACAATGACTACATTGCTATCTAAAAACTGGTCGAAACTATTTTCGTTTATTACTGCATACATACAAATCTTTTCTATTTATACAGAATTATGTTATCCAAATATAAGTCTAATGATATATTTATATGAAAGTAATCACTAAGGAATGGGTCCAATTTATTTTCTTTCTATTATCAGTTAAAAAGTCTAACAATATTCGGATAAAATTATTATTCTCACCATTAGATTGCTAAATCTACAATATGAGCTACTGATGACTGCTACTAATTGATGTTTTTGTAAAGCTGTAGTCTGCTAATATCTTGAGTGTGTGATGTAAATCCTCCCCTGTTATCATCACACTCACATTCATTTACCCTTCATATAGAGTTGTTCAATTAATTTCAAAATACCTCTGATGTTCTTTTTGAATTGAGAAACTACTGACGAAGACATTGAAGAAATATATATTAGCAATTGCAACATGTGTTCTGACACAAACATTTATTTGAAAGAATCTAGTGAATTGACAGCAGTGATCATGCCATAACAGAAAACATTACATGAACTCATCCCTACAAAAAAAAAGTTTTCTGTTAACGTTTCAAAAGCAAGATCAAACCCCAAACCAAAATTATCTCTAAATCAATATCTTCAAAATCAAGCGTATGACTTTGGTGTACGCTTAAGCTAACAGTAGAAGAGTCCACGGTTGATATTTGTGCGTTGAGAAGACTTTCGTTTTTGTTATACAATAGAATGAAACAACTCCAACATTAAGTCGATTGTTGTGCTATAGTAAATAAATGTTAGACAATATTGATAATATAATTGAAAGTGTTATTAGACGAATTTAACAAGCATCAATGGACAAACATTTTTACAGAATATTTAAGCCTCTAACCCAAAATTGAAATTTATGTATTGAATGTCAAATTTTCAGAAGCTTCTCTCCTTTAAATTTAAAATAGCTCAACGCAAGCACATAATAGAAAGCTGGTTCAGACATCAATTGATAGAGAATTCAAAACTGAACAAATATTTATATTTGACGATTTTCACGAATCATGCAATTATGGTTTTCTAGAGAATCTCTATAAAACTCTTTCGCTAATTTAACTTATACTTTAATTCTTTTGAGTTTTAATTTTCATCATTGAACTTTTAAAGGCTTCTGGAACTACAAATCAATTAAAAACATCGTAGTTGAACATTCAGCATGGTTCTAACATTTATATGAAGTTCATATGCCATAAGATCATGATGATATTTTTCGCCAGCTTTTGTTCGTACAGACGATATTTACAGATGCACAGACGCAAGTGTTCGTCAAATATGAAAAAAAAAATGAGTGACAATTAACACAGTCAACCATTGACATTATACATTCTTTTCTACTACATACTAGTACATAGTTTCCTCTACAAGTGTTTATTCACCTTTCTTAGTGTAACATTCATTTCTAAATTGTATCACCAGGGTTTTCCAAAGTTACTCTAGAAAATCAAGAGCATTTCGTATTCGAATATTGTCAAATTTCTACTTTTATTTAGTTTTAAGTTTTCTATCGAATGACTTTTATACCAGTCTTACATCATCTACTCATCTTACGTTATTTCCAATTTGAAAACCAGTTTACAAATCTAGATTGTGTATTACAGACTTCAATTTATTTACGAATGTTTGTCCTTCTACACTGAATCCAACTATCATTTTAAAAAGAATTTAAACAATTTTTTCAAAAAACTAGAGATGCTTAGTGGTGTTTCAAATCATCAAATCTCTGTTTTCCTTACATTTGCTTAAATGAAACATGAAAACAAATAAATAGAAATCTCAACTAAATATTTGAACTCAGTTTTACAAGAGTCTGTTTACTCAAATAGCATAAATCCATTAGCAAACAACTTAATATTTGCATGAAATTTCATTAAAAGCTTCACTGACTCTACATTGTTAATAGAACATCATAGATGTCAATCTTAGAAAAATATTTGTTTTCAATAGTGAAAATTATAATTTCTAATATGAGGATATTTGCTAAATATAAAGGTCAAAAGTTGACTTTATTTATCTATTATAAAATCCATTATTATATCAAATAAGTGCAAATGGTATATATTGATCCTGTAATGTCCTCAACAGATGATTCGAATTGTTAAGAATAAACCATTATAAAAACAGAATGCATTTGTCTTTTTTCTTATGATTACATCAATCTGAATTATTGTTATGTTGATGACAAATGAACATGAGTATGTAAGAATGAAGTACCTGTCATTTTTAATCATAATTAATATAATTTTCTTCTGTTTTTAGTAAGTACTTGAGAGAAAAAAGTGACATTAATCAGAATACTCTATATCACATATAGTTGAATGAACAATTTCTATAGACAAAACTAAAATCTTCTATATATAATAATCATCTTTTATTAAATAGAGAAGAGAAAACATATATATATATATATAGCTTAATATTATCATTTTGAATATAGATGAAAATTTTAAGACATAATATGTGGCATGATATAATTCGTCTTGGTCTTGTACGTATATTTTATCCATGTTTAATGATATTTGGTACAATTGGTAATATATTATGTTTAAAAATTCTTTTACGAAAACGTTTTCGTCGTCAATCAACATGCCAATATTTATGTATACTTGCTGTTATTGATATTTTATTTATTTATACAAGATCAATGAGACATTTATATCGATATATATTTAATGTTGATTTACGTAATACATCAGTATGGATATGTCGTACGTATATATTTTTTTCATCAACATTATCACATTTAGCATCATGGATACTTGTTATTGTTAGTTTTGATCGATATTTAATTGTAAAACGACTTTATTTTTATCGTCATAATGGATGGCGTGTGATTAAATCAACATGTATTCTTATTTTTATTGTTTGTTTGGCAAATGCACATTATTTTTATATATTAGGTAAAGAGAAGAAAAAAAAACTAATATAATTAAAATTTAATTTTTTTATTTATTTTTATAGGTATGAATATGAAATTACGTAATATAAATATTCATTTAGATAAAAATAAAACTAATGAAACGTATTTTTCAACACGTTTTGTATGTATAGCACCAATAAAATTTCGACAATTTTTTCGTTATTATTTACCAATATTTGATTTACTTTTTGTTGCTGTTATTCCATTTTTTCTTATGATATTTACAAATATAGGTATCATACGTACAACAATGCGTTCTAGTATGATACGTATAACATCTCGAAAACGAAAACGAAATAATCGTTTATCAATTATGTTATTATCAGTTATATTAGCATTTATGCTTTTAACATGTCCATCTGTTATTTGGATATGTTTAAATCGTTTAAAATCACCATCAACATTTTCTAATATTAAATTAGTTATACTTGATTTATTTGAATCATTATGGTATATAAAACATGCATTGAATTTTATTTTATATACATTAAGTGGACAAGATTTTCGAAAAGAATTTCGAAAATTAATTTCATGTTCAAAAAAAACAACATTAAATTCATTAAATAATTCTCGAAAAAATGAAAATAATCTTATTTCAATGTCTTCTTATGTTTCTTCATATATATCACCTTCAATTAATATTTCTCTTAAAAAATTAAAGAAAAAACAACAATATTATATAGAAAATAATCTATCAATTATGTTATGTCAAAATCCAATACAAGTTCAAGTAAATGATGATGATGGAGATGATAGTATTGATGCTACATTTACTTTACTTACTCCATATTCAAATATACCATCACCAATATCGTTTACTAGTGAACAACAAAGATCATCTTCACCATAATATTATGGAATACGAGAAAAAACGATTTTTATTTTATTTTGTTTTGTGTAGAGTCAAATTATGTTGTTGTTTTAATTCGTTATCTCTTTCATATTGTTTTATCTTTAAGTAGAAGAAAATTTTATTATTTATATATAGGAAAATTTTTAAATAGATGAATTGCATTTATACAAGAAAATAAATAAATCTTAATGAGTTAAACAAAAGATCACTTTTTTTCCTACAAGTACTGAACATTATCTGGAATTAGTACGTTTTTTTTAGTTTCTTGATATTCTTTACTATTATTTGTTTCAAAATATAGTATCCTGCACTGTTTTCCATTAAATAATTCAACAACACAATCAGCTAAAGACTTGCAATTTTCACTAATCGATATACTAGAAGACAAATAAGAATCAATCTTACTTTGAAGATGCTATATCATTTAAATTTTTAAAAGATTTGACTATAAAATAATGACACGTGAATAGTTAATTAATTTTTGCATCATATGCATGAATGGATTGAAGTATTTGTTACTAATCTATGCAAGCCAGACTGTAATAGCTACTGTGCTTTAAGAGATACATCATTTTTGTTGATGTTCACTCATCTCATACGTTGTTTAGATTGAGTAATCTGAAGACAAGTGCAAAATGACCGTTACTACCAGATTTATCATAGTTGATTAACTCCACTTGTACTTATTTTAAAAACTAGACGATCTATGAGATGAGTGAACTTCAATAAAAATGGTGTGTTTCTCAAAGCACAGCCGCTATCCCAATTTGACTTGCATAGATCAGTGAAAAATAATTCAACCCATCTATGCATATGATGTAAAAATTAACTAACTATTCAAGTGTCATTATTTTATAGTCAAATCTTTCGAAAATTTAGAAAATATAGCGCCTTCTAAGTAAGACGGATTCTAGCTCGTTTTATAGACTTCTGTCTTCTAAAATCCTTTATCAATTAGTTAACACTACAGATTTGTAACTGATTGTGTTCTTGAGCTATTCAAAAAACAGTAAGAGAACACTACACTTTGAAACGAATAATAGAATAAATTGTATAAGAGCTTCTAAGAATGACTGAAACAATATTTTTAAAAACGAAATAAATATAGGATCTACAGTTTAGATAGGATAGTAATCTAAGTACGAAAATCATTAATGTGATTTGTTCTGAATTTGATGGATTGATGATTTTAATAGTCAAAATTTTACTGATCTTCATAAGATAAAATGTTATAACAATAAAAAAATATGTTATTGACATTTTAAACATTATTTTTATTTTTGGACAGTTATTCTATTGATATTTTATTGAAAAAATAACTCTATAAACATTATTGTTTTCACTGTTATGATAATAACATTTCGATAGTATATAAAACAATGAATTGAGATAAAATTATAACATAAAAAAAGAATATAATGGCTGAAAAACTTTTTCTTATGATTCTAATGATTATTGTTTTAATGAAAATTGCTGAACAAATGAGTCCAAATCATAAATCCAGTAAATAATTTTTTATTCTTTTTTTCTTATAATATTTAATTTTTTAATTATAAATAGAAGAAGGTGTCAAACGTTCATATGAATATAAATTTAAAGTATGGATTAATATGGATATTGTCTTAACATATGGTGGACATGGTACTGAATATGAAAAACGAACTCGTATCGAACATTTAATAAAACAACAATGGTTAAATGTTAATCAATATTACAATCGTCAAAATGGTTTTCATACTCATTTTAATTTTCTTCCATATAAATTTGATTATTTTGAAGATAATTTAAATGATACACATATGAATAATATCCCATTACCTGAAGATAATTGTAATTATCGAATAATATATTCTCATTCACCATATGGTAGTAATATTCATTCAGATTATTTTAATCGATCAATTCATTTTTCAATAAATCCTGAATTAGAATGGAATGAAACAATATGGGATCAATATTCCACACGTATTTTATCGCATGAATTAGCTCATAGTCGAGGAGCTTATGATCTTTATTCAGTTAATGTTGAAGGAAATAAAAATGAAATTTTCAATGGAATTAATTATAATTATCCAACTGGAAGTATTATGAATTATTTATATGATTTAAATACAAATTTTGATGAATATTCTATATATATTATTAATCAATATGGTAATAAAATAGTTACACCAAAAATGGCAAGTGATATGTTTTGGTCATTATTTCCAACAAAATTTGGTGTTAAAATAAAAGATATGTTTAATAATCCAATTAAAAATCTTACAGTTATATTTTATGGTGTTCGTTGGTTACAGGAAAGTATCAAAATAAATGATAAATTTGAACGAAAAACTGATAATGATGGTAAAGTAACATTTTATGGAGATGATATTAATAATAATCCGTATGAAAGAACTGGATCAATATCATTTAGTACATTTTCAAATTTTATGATTGTTGTTTATAATGATGTATGTATAAATATGAAATTATTTTAAATTAAAACCAAAAAAAAAGATTTTTTTATTTTAAAGGGAAATGGTTTATTTAATTGGTTACCAGTTTTTTTTGTACAAACAGCAAAAATTCAAAATAAAAATGAATATTATATTGAATTTCAATTTAATATTAAACCAAATATTGAATTTATTTATCCATCAACTACATTATTTAATTTATCTGTACCACAATTAATGAATTCATTTGATAAATCTTGTCATATTCATTATAGTCTTGTTATTAAAATAAATTTATCTGTTCATGCTTGGGATATTGATGGAAATATTACTAAAATTGAATATTATTCTAATGATAAATTTTTAGGTAATGCATTTATTTCACCTTATTCATTTGAATGGTATATATCAAATAATGATACATATTATTTAATGGCTAAAGCTTATGATAATCTTAATGGAATAACTCAATCAAAAATAATTCAAATTAATATAATAAATGATCAATTAGAAATAGATACAGTTATGAATATGATATCGAATTCTGAATGTCTTGATTTTATTAATTGATTAAAATACAAAAAATAAAACAAATGATTTTCGATTATTATGAATTGAATTTTTATTTTCTTGTGATTGTAATCTTTGATTATTTGTACCATTTATTTTTTGTTATGTCTTTGTGCATAACTAGAAAGAACATCTTGTTTATATGTATGATTCTTATCGGTAGATAAACGTATAGTTTGTTGATTTTTTTGCATATTTATTGTTTGAATATTAGCGCTAATTTTCTTGGTTTTTTAGATAATAAAAGACTAAATTATTATAAAATGAAGATCAATGTACCTATATTACCTTTTTCTATATTAAAACACATATGTAATATTATCATTCTTTAGGGAAATTAATCACGTTATTCTCTATTCATAAATTTTATTTTTTTCTTGATTAGGATAACGATTTTAGTATTTTCATTAGCCAACAATTTCTTTTTCAGTGATCTTCAATAGGCTTTTTTCTTTATTATTTAAAATGTAAGTATATATTAGTACAAAAAAAATAATAAAAATGACTAAAGTTTTCTATTATATTTTTAAATCAAAAAAACAAGAGAGCATAAAAATATTTAGTAAATATGATAAAAAAAAGAAGAAAAAAAATGCTTACCTATTTTGAAGTAGAAAAAAAAAGTTGTACTCAGAAAATATAATAATATTTTTGTTTTCTTCTTTTTATGATGAAACTTAATAGGTTCATTTTTTTAAAGAAAATTTTCTAATGGAAAACGATTCACATGCGATTGCTATAGGACTTGGAGCTGGTCTTGGTGGATTTGCTGGTTTTGTATGTTTTATTTAATAGAAAAAATAAATATATTTCATTGGTATATTTAGGTCATTATTGCTTGTATTTTATGGCATATTTTTTGTGGATCGTATGTGTTAGAATACTAAATTTGAATTTAATAATTGAATTTTTCTTTATTTTAGTTGGTGTGAAAAAAAGAAAGTTCAAACACCAATTGGACCAATTTCAACGAAAAATCAAGAAAAAATTCCAATTGAACTATTAAATAAAATACATAGTAATAAAACAACAGTTACTTCTATCAATGCAAATAGCTGATTTACAATAATGTTCATCAAATAATAAATCTCATTAAAACGCGCGTTCTTTTTCTTTTTCTTTTTTTTTTAAATGTTCATAATAACATAATTTTTCTTTTCATTCGTTTATTAACGAAATGTTTACATTTTCTTAGTAGATCTTTTACTCATAAACATATACACCAAATAATTGATTTTAAAATGTCTAAAATAATTCCAATTGAAATACGTTTTCATATATCAAATCATTTTTTTTTTCTTTGTACATCTGAATATATTAATAAACGTACGATTGTTTATCTTACGAGGGAACCTCCTCATGTGGCACTCTCTGTTTGGACTCATAGCGTAGACAAGAACCCCTAAAAGGGTTTGTCCCCATAGCCTGTTGTTGTTGAGATACTGCGTTTTTAAGGTATTGGAATAACTCACTGCCGTGGTCCCCCTTAGGGACATCAAAAAGACTCATTTTCGAATTTCAACTTGAAACTTTGTATAGAGAGAAGTCTCAATGAGAGTCGTTTATTGTGAAAGTTTCAGATCTATTTCTTGTTCCTATCTTAAGATACGGCTTTGGTAACCTATTGTCACTGGTAGGGGCAAGTTTTGATGTTCTTATTTGCCATTAAAAGCATCCAGGAAAACTGAAACTTTCACAATAAACGACTCTCATTGAGACTTCTCTCTATACAAAGTTTCAAGTTGAAATTTGAAAATGAGTTTTTTTTATGTCCCTAAGGGGGACCACGGCAGTGAGTTATTCCAATACCTTAAAAACGCAGTATCTCAACAACAACAGGCTATGAGGACAAACCCTTTTAGGGTTCTTGTCTACGCTATGAGTCCTACCTATAGGCAAAATATGAGTCCAAACAGAGAGTGTCACTTGAGGAGGTTCCCTCGTTAGAGAATCTTGAATGATCTTATAAAATTAAAGTTATAATTGTCTATTTGTTTTAGAGAAGTAACAGCTGAATTGTGAAGTCTCATACCTAAATAATAAACCTCATTTAAGAAAACAGACTTTAATAGCTATTACAAATTCATATTCTTTTTGAAACGAAAATAGATTAAATGTATAAAATGAAACTCGTAGAAAAATCCGAGATGAGCGATGTAAAAAGAACCTTAGTTTCTAAGAAGTCAATAGCGGAAATTATAAAAAAATTTGTTAAAAAAACGACATGATACGTTGAAATTTATCTCATTCGCAAAAATCAGGCCTCATACTATTATCAATTTCACTTTTTCTGACAGAAGAAGCTTTAATTATCATTCAGGAAGCATGTGATTTAAAAAAAAATGTCATAAACTTTTAGATAAAATGATATTTTATATTGTAAATTCTAATGCTAATCCAAAGAATACTAATCGTCATTTATCAACTATTAATATATATACAGAAATAATAACTTATCATGTTAGTTTATTTATTATTTTTTATCTAATTAAAGTAATCAAAGAGATCATACTGTACACCTTATCATTCATAAATATAGATATTGATTCTTGTTCAAGTGGATGTACAATAGAACATAAATACTATTGAATTTACGTTTTCTCAACATAAAAGACATTAAGATGATGTAATCGATATACAAGAAATTCAGTACTTTTGATAGATCATTTGAAAGAAAATTCAAGTGGACTTTCATGAATAGTTTTTATTCAACTATCTAATAATGTAAACATGGAATTTTTGAATCACATACTGATACTATAATTTATTATTCAACTTGAATATGAAAAAATCTTTATTCAACATCGCAATTTGGTTTTCGTTGACTTATTAGTTGCAGGGGGAAATCAAATGTAGTTTGCTAGAATAAGAATATATATTCAGAATTTTCTTCTGGCTTCAAGTTGATTCATTTAAGATTAAAACTTTGATAAGAGCCAAAATCAACGTCTATACAGAATTTTTCGTATAACACATTTTTGTATTTTTTAAAAAGTAACTTAATACAAATTATAAGAAAGTCTTCGTATACACCGGTTTGTAGAATAAAACTTGCTCTACAAGACGTCCAATTTATTTTGCTTTCAAAATATCAATAGAAATCATCAAAATCTGTAGCAATTGAAGGTTCAGAGCAAAATCTAAAGATACATTTAGAAAGAGAGATAAATTCTAGTTCTAATAGATTACTTGTGATCATTTCCAATTACATATAAATACATTTAAAAAAATGAACAAATATATTTACTAAAACATTTAAAACGAGTGTTTTGTATAGACTTCGTTTTTAGTTTCCACCAAACATTTTCTTTTAATGAATCAACTTTGTTATATATTCATATAGATAACACTAATATACTAAAATGGTCGTTGAAACTTTTGGATCATCCCTTATCATTAAACTACAGGACTTAAATTTCATATATCAAAAATTTATTGTGAGAATTATGTCACTATGTGATATTCGTGAAAATTAAGATAGTTTGAAGGAATATATTCTAATCTTTAAAATTACATATTTCATAAGTAAAATATAGTTTCAAATATTTAATCAATGAAACAATTGCTATTAGAACAGACTAATGTGAATTGATGATTAGAAAATGATGTGATATATAATATTATTTGAAAGTTCAAATAATTACGCGATCTGTTTAATATCAAATTGTGTTATATGATTCAAATCATTGAACTAGAACAATTTATTAATTTCACAACGGTTCTATCGATAGTATAAGATGACATTAATTCATGAGAATTTTTCCCTTTAATCATACTCACAAAACTCTTTTGTGTCATCTACACTTATAAGTATGCGATGTAATTATAAAGTAAAAAAATAGTTCTTTGATAAATACTTCATCAGTGATATTGTAATTAGTATTTTTTTTTCTAGAAAATCAAGGTTTTATTAAGTTTAAAAGATGAGAATGATATAAATACACAATTTTAATATCATTCCTCTACAAATTTTCTTGTCAAAACGTCGATGGTAGCGTTAATATGTAACCTTCACCAATCAAGTAATAGTATTACTAGTGTTATAACGATTAAGTTTAAGTATTTTTTTTCATTGTTTCTGTTACATACACGTGTTAGATAAATATCGAATATTTTTTTATTAACGATATATAGCTTTTCTCTTTATACGTTTCAAGGATTTTCAAATGTCGTTTCCTTTTGCGCAGTTCCGTTGACAAATTCTCGTTTCTTTTTTTTTCTTCGACATCGTAAGTATGATTGTGTCCGTTAAAATTAGTATTTATTGTTAGACAGCTTTACAAGATAATTGTTTTGTTCTTGATATTGGTCGATAGGTAAATTTTCTTTTATTTCTTTTTCTATTTCATGCTTTGTTATAAATGTTCAATCATCTACGCATCTTTTTTCACTTGTTCTTGAATCTTCTTTTTTGTCTATTTATGGAAAGTGCATTTAATAAAAGACATGCAGATTGTCATTCTCGACAAAATTAAAATTTTTCTCTCGTTAGCAAAAAAAAAGAATTTTCTTTCCTTTACTATTCATCTTACAATAAATGAGAGAAGAAAGAATATATGTAGAAAAGCTAACCACCAAAGAAAACTATTAAAATGAACAATGACTCACTATCAATAGACAATTGTGTTGTATTACCGCGTAGTCCCATGTTGTCAACAAGGTAAGAAAATAGTTAATCGAACATATATCCATTTTCAAATTAATTTTATTATTCAATCTTCATACTATAGTCTAAAAAATGTATATAAGGATTAAAATAGTTATAAAATCTAATATAAATAAAAGATTGATTAGATATCTATAAAACTATATTTGTCTACCCACTGATTTATATACTCGAGCTTCTCACTTGAAAGCATACTCGTTTTTTTTTACGATCTTTACCTTTTTATTTTTCTATATCAATACCACAATCATGAAAAGAATGAGTTTTTAAAATACTTTTTTTTTTTTAGATTAATGGAAATAATGAGTGGAGAAGATACATCATTTGCTATTGATGAAGTATCAACTATAATTAAAGAAGTACTTGAACGAGTAATTGGTCCGTATTCATATGAACATAATACAGCTAATCGATGGACAGCTGATATTGTTGATCAAATATTAACGGAATTAACTAATTTAAATAAACCA
This sequence comes from Macrotrachela quadricornifera, assembly GCA_022393335.1. NCBI lineage: Eukaryota > Metazoa > Rotifera > Eurotatoria > Philodinida > Philodinidae > Macrotrachela > Macrotrachela quadricornifera. Next base: position 73,688 of record JAJEKB010000011.1, on the reverse strand, counting down.
TTTAAATATATTGTACAAGCAGTAAGTTGTTCTAAGGAAATTTTATTTAAATAATTTAGTTATATGAATAGGTTATAAATCAAAAAAATGGAACAGGTTTACATACAGCTAGTACATGCTTTTGGGATAAAACAACTGATGGTAGTTGTACTGTTCGGTAATGAAATATAATTTATTTATATTTTATTTATTATTTTTCTTTTTTAGGTGGGAAAATAAACATGTTTATGCTGTTGTTTCTGTCTTTGGTTTATTTATTTAAAGAAAATATTATGTTTTTTTTTTGTTTTAATCTATTAATTTAGTCTTCTCTTTTCTTTTTTTTTTATTCATAATAAAAAAAATAAATCAAATGTAATCGTCTTGATAAGAAGTTTATTCGTGAATATTATTTTATTTATCCGTTTGTGAAATTTCTTTTTTTTAGAAAGATAATAAAAAAATGTGCGGTCGTTTTGCTTGTGGTTTAGCACCTGATGTTGTACGTCGTCTTTCGACTTATATGCATTCTCAAACAAATGAATCAATTATACCACCATTTATTGATTTAATGCCATTAAAACGATCTTTTCGACCAAGTTGGAATTTAGCACCAACTTCAACTTGGTATAATCAATAAAATATCAAATCTTTTAAATAGTTTTCATTTGCTTTTTTTTATAGTCTTTGTTTAATTTCGGCTAAACATTTAGATGAAACAGAAGATTCATCAACACGAGTACTTTGTTCAATGCGTTGGTCACTTGTACCACATTATTATAAAGGAAATTTAGCTGAATTTAAACCTGTTTTAAATAATTGTCGATCTGAAACTATTGATCAAAAGCCAACATTTAAAGTTCCATTAAAAAAAGGTCAACGATGTGTTGTGCTTGCTGAAGGGTATATTTTAAAGAAAAGAAATTTTGAATTATTTAAAAATAAAATTTTTTATTTATTTAGATTCTTCGAATGGAAGAAGAATGTATCAAAAACGCCTTTTTTTATTTATCAATCGGAACCATTTATTAATGAAAAAAATTATCCTAATATTAATATTGATAAAATTTTTCAAAAATTTGAAAAAAATAATCAACATAAATTACCATTATTAGCTATGGCTGGCCTTTTTGATATCAATCAACATTGCGAAGTATTTAAATATTTAACAAAAAATGAAAAATTGTTTGTTTTTTATTTAAATAGACTGATGAACCATTATATTCATGTACAATATGTACAGTAGATGCTAGTGAAACAATGCAAAATGTACATATTCGAATGCCAGTAAGAAAAAAATATGTTTCAATGAATAGATTCGTTTATTAAAATAATTTTTAGGTTATTTTATCCAGTCAACATGAAATAGATGAATGGCTTGATTATGGTCGATACAATACGGAAGAAGTAAGATTAGTAATTTTATATAGAAAAAATAAAAATAAATTTTGAAAGGTTCTTCCATTACTTATACCACATAATGATATTCATATGTATCGAGTAACATCAAATGTAGGTTCAACAAAAATAAATGATATGAATAATATTCGACCAATTAATGTAGATAAAGAAAAGTAAGATATTATTCTATATAAAATTTATTTTTTTATATATATTTTAGTAAAACCGTCTCATCAAATCGAAATACACTTGATTCATTTGTTATCAAAAAAGCACCAAATAAATATTTTCAAGACCATGTATTGAAGGATGAAAGTAATAAACCATTAACTCATAAACGTACTCAAGGCGCAATTGATGATTATATGTATAAAGATATGAAACCATCTATAAAACGATTTAAAAAATAGATCTTTCTCTTTTATTTTTCTTCTTAGTTATTATTTTATATATATCTTTATTTCATTACATACTATTTGTCAGATGAAAATTTTATATTAATTCAATCAAGATGAAAAAGTAACTTTTTATTATGTATTTTTTCATTGAAACACAAAGCTTTATTTTAAATGTTATTTTGTTTTTTTTTTATTATTATTATTACATAAATACATTCTCGATTGTATGATGTTTCTGAATATATTACTTACTACTAGAAAAGAATATAACAAGAAAAAAACCGAATTGTAATAGATATGCCATAAAGAATGATCAATTAGTATTTTGTCTCTATCTAATGATTTAATTTGATTTTTAGCAAGTAATCTATGAAATACATTTTTTGATTGAATTTGTTTTACAGCTTGTTCAAATTTGATCAATGTTACAATAAACGTTGTTCTTCATTTTTCAAATTTTTTTTCTTTTTGATATTATATACTAGAAAAATGAATTGAGAATTTTGTTTATTATAAAATTTACTAATGTGAAAATGATGTTATTAAAAAAACGAGATTTTCATTAGCATATGTTTTTATTTTCTGTCCAATGCTGACTTTGATGGAGTTCATCGGACAAATATTTCCATTTAATATTAAATTAGATGCACATTGTGTATTCTCTTTCTACAAATTTTATTTTTTTTTAAATTAAAAATTCATTTTGAACGAAAGAGTCAGCCTTGTGAGACATTTTTATTTACAGATACAGAGTTACTGTTGATATACTGATCAATAAAAGTTTTTAAATTGAATAATTACAATCTGTTTTATTGTACAGGGTGGAACAAAAATAACACGGCGATAAGAAATTAAAATATTTTCGTCGCGGCTTATTAAGTATCACTAGTGATCTCAACCAAAATCTGTCACTTTTTTGCAGATAGAAACAGAGCAGTCCAAAACTCACACAATGGAGAAAAAATTAAATATCTCTGCTATAACTCAAGCAAACGGTTTTTAAAGATAGCACAATGTCATATAATAACATTTCATATTAATTCGATTTTTAATTCAGAAAATAACTTTGTTAGAATTACAAGCGGACAAGGTAATGAAAATTATATGTCAGTTAGAATTATTATTGAAATAATGATTTGGTAGTAGCATTTGATGTTTCAAGTCTTTTAGTAAAGTTTTCTAGCTATAGTCTTAAAAATTCGTTGATGCAGAATGACTTTTGTCCGCATAACCAATCTTTTATATTGGCATTACGATATGGAAGTATCATGCACCTTTCCAAGAGCTGCAACACAGGTTTTTCTCTATATACTCACTATCAGCTATTTTATTTGATTGAAAACAAGTAAATGTAAGTATGTCAATACATGAAAACCTACAACAGATTCCAGTACTTTATTTAAAAATAGAATTACCCGAGTACTATAGATCAGTAGGTACCGGGATTTATTTTTTTGGGATTTATTCGGATTTTTTAATAAATCCCCATACATCTTAAAATAACTTCCACATAACTCTTATTGAGGGTGAGGACAGAAACTAAGTGTGGGTGAGGACGAGTGCGGGGGATGGGGGGCAAGAGTGAGGGTGCGCTGAAATACTAATACAGCTATACAGTCTCAATAAATCCTTAGTAAATAAATAGATGCCAATAAATCCCGCCGAAGAAATAAATCTCAAAAAAATGAGTCCCGGTATCTACCGTAAGAATTAGGAAAGACACTTACCGGTACACTTAACTTCCGAAACTCTGATCATCCCTAAATTCTGATTGCTCCACATTTTTTAAAATATTACTAACTCAATAATGCACATTGTTCCATAATTCTGATTACTCTAATATACTGGTTACTCTAATATTCCGAAATTCTAAGTGTTCTAGAAAAGTCCAAATATTCTTAAATTCTGATTATTCTAAGATTCTTACTATTCTAGATATTCCCAAACTCTATTTATTCTAATATTTCAATTATTCTGAAAATTCCGATAATTCGTAAATTCCGATTATTCTGAAAACTCTGATCATTCTGAAACTTCCGATTATCCCAATTATTTCAATTAAATTAGGTATCCTTATTTTTCCGAGTCCTCTGATTATTCTGAAGATTCTAATTAGTTCAATGATTCTAGAATTCTGATCATTGTGAAATTTTGGTCTGTATAGTCTGTCTTGACTAGACGAGAAACGTAGAACTCTATAGAAAACTCCGGAATTTTAGAATAGGAACACGTCTCACTTTTCTCAGCTAAGTGGTGATGAGCAAATACGATTGAAATTGATTACGAGTTCAAACAATCAGCTAACTTGTTAACTTAAATTTAGGTAAGATCGAATTCTAGGTGCCTTTGCTATGATTTTTAAAACATATTGATGGTAATAATTAGCATGAAGTCATATGGTTTATTGAACAAAAAGTTTTTAAAGACACCTGTTTTGAAGAAGCATAAAAGATTATTTTATTTAAATAATGAGTTTATATTTAGAATTGACCGTCTTTAGATTGTTGTGTTACTTTATTTGTTCTGATCGAAGTTGTTTGAATTTGAATATTCTCTGCAAGTAATGGCTGTTCTACAATTGATGAATGAATATTATTCGTTAGATTTTCTCTTGATTTTCGACAACCAGTCAAATGACATATTAAACCAGCGATAAAGATAATAACAAATAGAATAGCAATAGCAAATAAAATTAATGCCCACATAGGTATAAAACCATGAAAAAATTTATTTTCATCACGATAATTTGTATTTACTTCACGATTAATCATTTTAATTTGATGACAACCATTCAATTGATAATGAGAATTTCTTTTATATGACTCATTGAGATTTGTTGAATAATGAGAAAAGTATCTACCTAAAAGAAATAAAATCTATTGATTTTTATTAAATATAATCATCATATAATACATTGAATTTCTTCAATTATTTCCATTGTACATATTGTCGAATAAATATCTCCAAGAAGTTGTGCATGTACTTGTCCTGATGTTAATATTAAACGATTAAATATATCATTATTAAGTCCATGAAAAGCCCATTCATTACCATTTTGTTCTAATAAATTATTTAATTTATTTCGTTCAATATCAGTTGTACAATTCATTGGATTAATAATAACATGAATAATAGAATCAAAAACTGATTGTATACGTATTTGATGAAGAAGATAAAGATGTATTTGTGATTTTATTGAATTTGATAAAAGATAACTAATATAACGTAACGGTTGATAAGGTTCAATTTCTGATAAATTTAAATGATTAATAGTTAAAAATGGTTGAATTATATTTATTGTTATATCACATAAATATTTTTCATTCTTATCAATATACAATTTTGTTGGAAACGATGATATATTTCCATTAATTAAATTATTTAATGATAAATTATTTGATTCAATTGTCCATTGATGATTTAATTTAGTTAAATTTATTGATAATTCTAATGAATTTATGGTTGTATTAGTAATTGTTGCTAGAAAAACAAGTTGAAAATCTATTAATGTATAAAACATTGGTTTATAAGATATCCATACATAATCTGATCTATCTAAAGGCATTAATATAAATTTATGATTTGAAATACGTTCATTAGATGGTAATAAAGGTAATTCTGACGAATGTGGATCAATAATAAATGTATTATAATATACTTTATGTCTTTGATTAAAACCATTTTTCCATTGTTCTTGTAATTCATTATTAAGTTGTTTTAAATGTTCTAATGACATATTTAATTGACGTTCTTTTGGTTGATAAGTAGTACCAATTGGATAATCAATTTTATCTATTTGTGTCATTTCAATATGTGCACCAAGAATAGAAGTAATATTAAGTTGATTAATTTCAATAAAATTTATTAAACGTGATATTGATTCAACATTAGCAGAAAAATTTGAAATATATAAACGTCCAGGATAAAATGAATCACCTGTTAATAATAAACCAGTAGCACAATCATATATAGCAATAGATGTTTGTTCATGTCCAGGTATAGGAATAATAGCTAAATGACGTTGTCTATCAAGTTTATATTTACCAATTGAATTTGGCCAATTATCTAATCGAAAAAATTGACTTACTTCATCAATAGTTACACCAACAATAGTAGTAAATGGTTTCATTTGAAATTGTCGATCTCCGGCCGTATGATCACGATGATTATGTGAATGTGCTACAATTAATTTCATATATTTACGCTGTTTTTTCTTTTTAATACACCATTGTAAAATAATATTTTCAATATGTTGTTGTATAGGAAATGTAACAGAAGATACTGTTGCACCACTATCTATTAATAATATAATATTATTACTAAAAAGAAGATACATAAATGGTGCTTCATAATTGATACATTTATTTTCACGAAGAATAAATGTATCATTATTTACAGAAAATATATCTAAATCAGGTTTTTGTGAATCTTTATTAAAACAATTAAATGATCCATTTATCCAATTTGTTGGTAATCTAATTGGAAGATAAAGAGAATTATTATTAGGACAAATAAATCGATTAGATATCTGAGATGATATACCAATGATATTTATAGATAAAAAGATTAATATATTCTTCATCATTGATAATGAATAAAAGTAAAGTAATACTATTACTAGATTGATAATTGTCATCTGTATCGATTCTCACTAAATACATGAGTAAGATCGACTTTTTTTCCTTTTTATGTTTTGATTTATTCGACTTCGAACGAATCTATTTTCTGAATTCGTTCCATTCTATATAATATTTTATTAGTTTATGAGTTTGCTCATCGTTTAAACAATAAACATGAATATGAACTTCAAAAATTAGAATAATATCACATTCAAGTTAAAAAGCAACAACTTTTTTTTCATAATAAAATAATTGAAAGATCTCTTGATTCATTTCAAGAATATGAAAATTAACTTGACGAATTAATCGAATGTAAAATTATCAGAAATTTAAAACAGCATAAAGCTAAATTTCTTCTTTAACTTATGTAATAAATATTTAAACTAAAAGAAAATTGGATGACTGAATGGCGCCATGTATAGATAGACGAATACGTCTGGCGCGTTTCTGCATCAATATTATCGATTAATTCATTGTTTTGTGTCCAATTGTCGTTTATTTTTTCTTTTTAATTAATATATTTTTTATTTCTAAAATCTTAAAAATAAAAATGTCTTCAAATATGTCAATCAGTGCTGGTAAATTTGAACGAATGACAAAAGAAGAAAAATTACGTTTTTGTCAAGAACTTATTAGACAAGCTACTAATTTAGGAAAATCATCAACTATTAGTAGTATTCATTCAACAGGAAGTAAAACTAGTCTTAGTGGTATACGTTCGAAAAGTAAATTAAGTAAACGACCACCATCTACTAGTGATACAGAATCGAAAAAAACAAAAAGTGGTATGTTAACTCATCATAAAACATCACCATCAAAATCTTCAATAAAATCATCTACATCACATACTGTTTGTTATTTTCTATTATTTATTTGACATTTATTCTTATTATCTAGTCACAAAAATCAAATACAAATATTAAACATCATCCATCAACTTCAGTTAGTTGTATTATATTCATTATAAAATTTAATATATACAAAACGTTTTTTTTCTAGTCTGTACGAAGCAAATCGAAAAGTCAAAGAGAATTAGTGAAACCATCTAATTCAAAATCTGTATATTTATTTATGAATTAAATTTGTTTATTCATTAATTATAAAATTTTTTTAGACAGTTCGTAGTGATAAATCAAAGAGTAAACATTATCCTTCGGCTTCACAGACATCATCGCTACCGGATGGAACAAATACCATTCGATCAACTTCAAAAATTAGTAATACACATATTTATATAATACAATAAAGCAATTATGATAATTATCATAGATAATAAATCAGGAGTGAAAAGTTCAGTATCAAAAATAACATCAAAATCACGTTTAACAGTAAATTAAAAAATTAAAATAATGAAATAAATTATTTTTTTAGGATTCTTCAACAACTGCTACTGTACCATCTAGTATTGTATTATTTTCTGTATTATTCTAAAAATAATTCTTCTACTAGATAAACATTCGAAATCAAAATCTAAAGGACATAGTAAAAGCCGACCAATTGGTGGTACTTCAAATGTTCGTTCTACTAGTAAATATTCTAAATCATCATCAAAATCAAATCATACATATGAATTTTAGCTGCTTCGAAATCACAAAAGCATAAGAGTAAAACAAAATCAAGTTCTAAGAAACCAGTTTCAGCTGTTCATTCATCAATTGGTACAAAAAGTAGTGTAAAAACTAAACCTAAATCAAATACAAAATCCGAAAAACATCGAACAAAACAAGCACATACTGAAACATGTGCTGTACAATTTGTACCAAAATTTAATCCAAATTCAAATAAAAATCAAGTACCATTATATCATTTAATACGTCATGCTTTTGGTAATGTGGTACGTGAAGCTATATGTCAATTAGATAAAGATAAAACTGGTGTTAATTCACAAGAAATTATTGATCATATACTTAAACATTATGCATTTCCTAATAATTTATCAGAAAATATAATACGTAATCGTGCAATGTTTACAATTAATTCTGGTTTACGTGCTGGTACTCTTTTAACAGTTAATCCAAATAGAGGTGTTCGTATTGGTCGTATGCGTCGTAATTATCCACATATGCTTTGCTAGAAGAAAAACAAAAAAAAATAAAAAGAAACAGAAAAAACTTGTCATTGTTTGTCTTTTCATCTTTATTTATAACGAGTATGTTAGTCTTCTCAAATGAAAGAAAAGGACAATTCTAATTTTCTATTTTTATTTTTTTCATTTGTTTATCTTAATACTTGTAAGAAGATTGTTTTTTATCGAATAGTATTTGCTTATTTCCAATAAATTTCAAGATAACAAACAAGTGTAAAAGTAATTTTATCGACAAAAAATAAAATATGTAAATTTAATAGTTTTTTTTTTTTTTTAATAAAAAAACAATGAAAATTCTTTTTTTCTTATATATTAAAATAAAAAAATAAGTCGAACAAGGTCAGAATGATACAGAAAAGAATATATATTTTATATCCTAATTTTATCGTATAAGTAAGTATGAATAAATTAGGTATATCTTTACATGAACACCAATTGATTAGTATTATTTGGTTTTTTTTTCTAATGGCTGAATCATTTGGCACTATTGTTCTTTCCTTCTTCTTCTTTTTTCTTCTTGTAATTTAAAACCAATGTGCGACTGTTAACAAGTTTCACGTTGAGTATATGCAAGCAATAAGAATAAAGAACATGTTTTATAAATATTAGAATCAAAAAGAAAAAAAGTAATTAATATTTTTTCATGTGGATTTTCATACGTATTAATTTACTTCTTTTCATCAGCATCATTTCTATTTGACTTAATAATAACTATTAAAATTCTATATTCATTTTTAATATAAATCTTATTTTAGAGAATAAAGAAATGGTATTTAATGCACGACGATTACCAAATCTTGTTAATGGATGTGATTTTAATGATTTTCATTTTCGGGAATATAATACAAATGTGAATACACAAAATTATTTTTTATCTAAATCACCACCACCAATATCCTATCGTAATTTACATTTAGTTGCAACAAATCGAATACCATCAAATATTGTTATTTTATCAAAACCATTAGCTTCTTCTTTAACATCAATAAATCGAATATCACCACCTCAACAAAAACCTGAATATAAAAAAAATTCTAAACAAACAGGTTTTGATGTTTATCGATCACTTTTTCGAACAACATCACATTCTTCATTAAATTTTGAACAAGATGGATTAAATGATGATGCAAGTCTTTTAGCAAGTTCAATTACTGTTGATCGTATATCTTTATTACCAAGTACTACTACTTCTTGTTCGAATAAATTACCAAAAATTCAAAAATCTAACACTAAACATAAGAATAATAATCAAAGATTAACTAATAAAATAAAAACACATTGTGAATCATGTTCATTACCACATAGTAAACAAACTGAATATATGGGAGCATCAACTGCACAAACATTTTATCGACCAATACCAATTAATCAATATAATAATGAAGATAATGACAGAATAACTACCACTACAACAACATCAAAGGTTTTGTCATGTATGCCGAATGATCGAACTCGTAAACAGTTACATGTTTATATGCCACAAATATCTTATTAAAGAAAGATACATTTCTTAGAATTATGATCTGTTTTTTTTATGATTCGAAATTTTACTATAATATTGTATAAACAAACGAATTATAAAATTTTTTAATTGAATCTTCTATTTAAATATTATTGATAGCAAGATAACTGGAAGAGTTTATAGGAAAAAATGAAAGGTATTGTAAATATTTATCTTTTGATTTCAGAAATTTAAAAAAAAATACATTTATAACTAATTTTAATATCGATCTAGATGTGTATGTGCGAATTTACAAATATTAATTAGAGATGATCATAGAATGTACAGTAGATTGATTAAGCGGATAAAAATTTCCAAAAAATATGAGTCGTTTGTGAATGATATTCTTGATCCATGATCAGCAGATGAATACAGAGTGAAAATTATTAATTTTTTTTAATAATTATATATCACATACTATTGATTATTGAATCGCCTATTTCTCCACATATTTCTGATCCGTAACGGAAAGTCACGATTGGTGTTTAGCTATCAGTATTTTGCTTTATATCTAATACATGAATTGATCATATACAGACAAATATATAGATACATACGTATATAATTATGTAACTAGAAAGAAAGGTACATGAATAATTACTGCTATATATATTCACCTAACTATTCATTTGACTATCTAGCATCTATTTAATTATGCATTGATCTAGTTGTCTATTTCTCTAATTACTTACTTTATCTTTTCGGTAAAAGACTTTCCGCCTCCATTTTTTATTCTATATACTATCGGTTTGGTTTTCAATAAATAAATAAATATATATATATATGACAAGAAATAATGTAACTACTTTATTTTAGCATATTACATCATAATTGATTGCAATTTCCTTCAATAAAAATTGTGCGTCATGTAACATAACATAAGCCATTTGCTAAATTCTTTATTATAAGATTATATCCTTTGGGAGTCCATCATTGTCTAACTATTTTTAGCTTATTTGGATTTATGTAATCAACTGTACATTTTTGATTGATTATTGAGTCAACAATAGAAAAAGTCAATTAATCCATAAAAAACTCTACCAAATGGTTCGTTTAAAATGATGATCAGTAGTATTGCTTTTATTGAGGGAAATGATAATGAATCATAAACTATAATAAAGTAAAATGCTTAAGATATGCTTGTAATTACAACTCACTTGAAATGAAACATGATGTAATATAGTATGAAGGCTGTTGTTACAATTTCTATAGAATCAAAATGTGACATACAATATAGATCTCGTTATGATCAGAAAAAAAAAATTGTAAGATGAAATGAGATGAAGATGCAAATTTCTATTCCTATATCTCAATACTTATTTTAGATCGTATTTGACAAAAAAAGAGTAGACGAAATATTATTTTCTAAAGATGAAACTAACTATCTACCAGTCTATTCTATCAGAGGTAAAAAACATTGAAATGAAAATTTACTCAATCCTTCTATTTTCGATCATCATAAACACAAATAAAAACAAGCACATAGAGAGTTACGCGTATGGAAAAATTTTCCATATATATGGTTGTAGAGAAAAGAAAAAAAAATATAGAGTGCGCTGACAAAGTAACAAGCAAGGCTCATATTTATTATTAAAATTCAATCTTTTTAAGATGAATATTTTGAATATCGAATTTCTTGATTTCCTATTGGAAATTTCATTAGTCAAATTTCAAACTTATATCAATATATCAGCTAACTCGAAATTGAACGCCTAGTTATTTTAAATATTTACTTTCTCTCTTGATAGAAACAGTTTCTAACTTGATTTATTGAATTGCATGTCACACAAATGTTCATGTCATCATCAACAGTTCAATGAAAACTAATTGATTTACACTAACCAAGATGACTTACGTACGCTTTTTGGTATATACATCTACAATTACCTGAATAATAATTAGATGTATATGTCAACAAGGTCAAGTTTTAACTTTATTTAAGCATCTGCCTTTTATCTTCAAAAAATACATTATAATGACCATAAATGAAAGAAATTCATATTTGTTAATTATATATTTGAATTAATAACAAAGCAAAATATATATTTCACCTTTGATTAGTCTTCTGTGAATAACTGTTTCCTCTCTTTTACTAAGAATCTTATATTAATAATTGTACCTATCATTATTTTATTTAAAATAGTTTATGAGTCTTTTGAATAACATTTTCTTCTAAAGAATAAGAAAAAGAAAGGAAAATAATTGAATTAGTTTATTTATCATAATATAAGATTATTTATTTATTTATTTTCTCTTTGTTAATAAAGAAAATAAAGGAATCATGGTTACATTAAGAAACAACAAAAACGTGTTCTTCCTAGCGTCGACCAAAAAATGTATCCCAATGATGTTTTCTACCAAATGATTGACGTTTAATTGGATGAAAATCTCGATAATCATTTATTCGATTTGGTGGATAAATAAAAGATGTTGGTGGAAATATAAAATGTGCCGATCGTTGTGCTAAATATACTTGATCATCATTTTGACCATGTTCTTGTTCATCACTATTATTTATTTCTGTCAATGGTGAATATCGATCATCGACTACCATTGATGAACAAATTTGCATAAAAATAAAACATGATGCTAAATATTAAATATATATATTCTTGTATTTATTATTTAATAAGAAAAATTATTTACCAACGATAGATAATAAATAGAAAGTTGAAACCATGATATTTGTATATGTTTGATTATTGTCCTTGTAGTTATAATCAAATAAATGATTTATTTGTTCCCGTTCTTAGTAAGACAAAAAAAGAATAAGTATAGAATGAATTGATGTTCAGCTAATTAAATGTTTCTTAGTTTTCTTTTTTTTTTTTTTTTTGTATCAATTCCTACAATACAAAATTAGAGATTAGCTTGTATTATTATCTATCACGTCATTTACTCTCTTCTTTTTTAACGATCATATACTGTTTATTACTTGTTCTTTGATTCTCATTCAATAATACTTAAAAACTAGACTAACCCACGGAATTTTACTTATTCAAGAGGATGAATTTGCTTATTAGAACAAACAAAATAATCAAAGATAGTGCGTGTCACACACTTAACCTTGCTTTAGTATTATATAGATAATCATTAGTTATATAAAGAGTGCATACATATATATATATAATAGATTACAGAAAAAGCCTTGGATGTCTGCTTATATATATAATATGACGATTGTAAAAATCCAACAATTGAAATCATCTCAATTTAATCAGACAGATAATACTAAATGAATTTTTATTAGGTGTTTTTTCTAATAAAAAAAATTTGTTTTTTGTTTTTATATAAAATCATATAGTAATAATAATACTATATTTAATTATCAGTTGTCATACTCTAGAGTAATATAATCAATAATTCAATAAAAGATCGAAAAAATTTGATGATAGAAACAGAAATATAATGACAATATAAATATCGTGATATAACAAATTATTTTAGTTAAATATTTAATTTTTTTTATTGATAATGAAGATCTGTATGATACATTAAACAAAGATTATTTCATCATTGTCTAATAGATAATTGGCATCGAGTCTATACAATTTATCCTGACATATAAAAGAATAGATAAACAAGACTATTCCTAATGATAATTTCTTTGCTGTATAATATCATATCTTATGTAACGCTTAATCAATTTTCTTGACAGTTAATAATAAACAATACTGTAAATTATACAAATTTAAAGTTATGATAAAATACCTATTTGATTTATATCGATATATATATGTATTTCTTTTATTAAAAATAATGATTTATTACCAATGTAACTAACAGATGTTTGTTTATAATTGAAAGAAAAAAAAACTTTTTCTATGTTCATCTAAGAAATTGTTTTTCTTTATTTTTTTTTTAGTGCGAAAACAAGAATAAGAGATGAAATAAGAAAGCACAAATGAAAACACACATATAATATATAAACACAAACTAAAGCAATAGTTGTTTTAAAATTAAAGACAAACATGTGCAACATTATGAATTATTATTGTTTTATGTTTTTGTGAAATTACAAAAAAAAAAAAAAGAAAACAAAAGGAGAATTTTTGAAGAAGAAAAGAAGAAAGTAGTCATTTGTCTGGAATTGTTTTCGTCATATCAAAGACATGCTTTTATTTTTCTAAATCTTTTCGAACTCGATAACCACGATAAGCAGCCTATATTAAAAATAAAATTAATTTTAAACAAAAAAAACGAATTCTTTTTTTTTTTTACTTGAATTTTAACAGCAGCTGCAGCATCATCTTCTTCAATTTCTGGTTCTTTATTACCTTCAGCTGATGGTGAAAACACTAAAATAGAAATAAAAATAAAAAATTAAATAATATTAAGATTGTATATTTTACTTTTATTATGAGTGTTATCATATTCATCATGTGTATGTGGAGATGTCAATGATGAATGTTGAGGATGATCCTGACTACCTCCTGAACTTAATTCTTTACGTGTTTTATAACCTCGAAATGAAGCTTGAATACGTGTTGCTGCTTTATCAAGATTTGGATCATTCATGTCGTCGTCTTCGTTATCAAAATCTGGCCGTTGTTCTCGAGCAAAATCTGAATCACGTGGGAGTTGTGTATGTCGTTCAAAATCTTCACTTAATTGTGTTGGTTCACGTTCAAGACGAGGTCGATCAGTATCGTCGTTGTCACCTTAAATACAATATATATATATATATTAATATTCATTTGACTTTCTTTTTTTTTTCTAAGAATGTCTAATTCAATTTGTAAAGAACGTCATTTCTAATCTCTAATAACTCAGATAAATCGAAACGATTCATTTGATCGATTATCGAACCTATAGATCATATTGTCAAATGTCAAAGATATCTTCCTCGTTGGTATATATATATATTCATTTTCTTCAACAATAAAGCGAATGTCAGATACAGTATGGAACTTTATATACTATGAATAATATCGATGATCAAAGCTCAAAACTATAGTTCTATGACAGATTAATTATAAGGATAATAAACTGTATGTAAAATTTTTCTAATACAACAAATGATGTATTGGTATTGATGAAAAGGATTAAATGAACTTTTACGTCATATGTAATTGCCTAGATGACAAAAGATTAACATAATACAAAATAGAATAATTCTACGATTTTTCTTTAGATGATATTATAGTGAAAGTAGATGTTTTTACTTACTCACCTAAATATGGCTTGATGAAATTACTAAATATATACACAGACTTGTATAAGAAATGAGTTCTTTTTTTTGTCTATCTATCTATGTATATGAATGTTTATCGAGTGCATAGAATACAAACAATATCCACTACTGATGGTTTGCTTGATATTCTGCCTTTCCTTTTTTTTCTTCTTTTCTCTGTCGATAAAGTTATACTGTCGTATTTCTTTATCCATAGGCGAAATCTTTCCTCAGCAATATATAATATCAAGAGAAAAATTGTACTCATGTAACTAGTAACAGTGAACTGTTTCTTTGTACTCAGATATAATACTATATATTATACCAAAGCAAAGAAATAGAAGAAACAATAACAGATATTCCTTCTATATATAGAAAATAATATAAAACAAAAAATTTCTGTATTTACTAGCATCAATTTGATCATTAGCCGTTAAATTTCCACCAAGATCTTGACGATCACTATCAATTTTTCCACTAAGACGTGTTGCTGATGGTGAAGGTGTTTTTTCATTGTCAGATTCCTAAAATAAAAATTATGAAAAATTCTGATTAATTCAAACAAAAAAAAAATAATACCTGATGGTGTCGTCGACTAGATAATTGTTCCTGTTCATTTGTACTACCAGGTGATGCTTGATCTCGATTGGCACTTTTACGAGCTTGAAAACCACGAAATTTTGCCTTATAAAAATAAATAAAGTTATTATTTGAAAAAATTTCAAACAAACTTGAATAGATCTTGCAGCCCATTCTTGTTCTTGTTTTTCTTGTTCAGTAAGTTCTTCTTCAAATTGTTGTGGTTCTTCTTCTTCTTCAACTTGAATACTCTATAAAACAAATTAAAAAAAAAAAAGAATTCAATAAAATATTCAAAAAAAAAACATTAATAAATTTATTACATCATTTTTACTTCCTTGTTTTTCTGAACGTGCACTTGGCATAGGTGATGATTTCTAAATAATATTTTTAATAAATATTAAAAAAAATCATTACTTTTGTTTTTTGCTTACATTTAAACTAAATTGATCATTACCAAATAATCCTCGAGTTTCATCTTCATTTGATTCTGTTGTTTGTTCACGACCATAACCTAATTCTTGTTGATCAGTATCAACTATTGGTTTATTCTAAAACATATTTAATATATAAAAAATAATAATAATATTTTTAAATCAAACATCTTGTTTCATTTTTTCAACATTTTGTCTTGCTTTATGACCACGAAAATTTGCTTGAATTTTTGTTGCTGCATTATTTATGCCAGGATCATTAACCGGATATTCTTCCTGAAAAATATTCAATATTTTACATTTGTTTATCTTATTTTATTAAAATAATATACTTGAAAACTTTGATTATTATAATATCGATCTTCCAGTGAAGTTTGTTTATCAGGTATATATGATTGACCTTGATCTAAACGATACATTATATTCAAAAGATAATAATAATATTTATATAAGAATAAATTCTATAAAGATTTCATTTTCAAAGAAATCAATCAATCGAAAGTGGAAATAATTTAAAGTATTTCCGTACATTAATTTTTAATGAATAAATATAATATATAGATGATATAAAAAGTGTCATACTATCTTTTCTTATAATCAAATTTTCGAATTTATCAATAAATATAAAATAAACAGAATGTATATAGAAGTAAAGAGTTTATATTGTGACTAAAGATAAATATTTATATTTGAAGCTTTAAAGAGATTTATTCACATCTGAAATCAAATAAAGTTTTTGATGCTTACTGAAAACTAATCGATTAACAATACAGATAGTATATCAATTTGCCTATTTAAAAATTTCAATAATTTTTTATTGATCCCTCTAGCTAGAAGAAATAGCATACGTATTCTTCATATTATTATCATTTAGTCTCATATTTATCGCGTAAATATAACTTTTATTACATAGTTTACACTACAACATTGACCCGAAAAGATCAAGGCTTTATTGAGAAAATTGCAAATTTATTGTCGTGCATGTCTAACTATGATAATTAGTTTCATATGAATTCTGCAAAATATAATGTAATGTTTTTTATCTAAATTTTGATATCACCCCAGTCCAACTAAAGAATAAAATATGAGATTATAATCATTCATGCAGATATTAGTCAATTATAACCTCTAAGTGTCTTTTAGAATGGATCAAAAAGACTATCGAATAAGAATTATAGTAAGATTTATGAAATAGAACAAGTCTTTTCTAATGAAAATTTTTTAACAATCAACATGTAAATTATTGTTAAAGGATATTCGAGAATTTAAATAAAACTAATTATAGTATGTTTTTCAATAAAATTTTCTTGATTAATATGCTTTTTAAATATAAATAAAATTTCGTGTACAAAACTTTTACTTCTTATCTAAATGTCACACACATATGTATATATATATATATATGTAAAACAAATAATAATAAATGTAATTTAATGCATATAAAACCTTAATAAAGAAATAGAAAACCAACACACGAATTAATAAAAAAAAAAAAAGAAAAGTGAAAATGTTTTTTTCTATTTTAATGTTATTTTGCATGAATAACATCATTAAAACTATTTAAAACTTCTTCAGCTTTACGTCTAATATCATCAGGTAAATCATCGGGAATGTTATGATCATTATTTGATATATGTATAACAGTATTTTTTGAATTTAAATTATCATTTGATATTAATGATGATGAATCATCAAGATAAACTTGTCGTACTTTTTTTGTTATTGTTACATTAACAATTTCATGTTCATTTGTATCAGCATTTAATGTATTTAAATCAAGTGCTGAACCTATTTTATCATAAAGTGCTTTTAAAAATGAATTATCAGGTGATTGTGATGCAACATATATAGTTATTATATTCATTAAACGTTGTTTTATTTTATTATTATTATCAATTGGTTGATTATTTTGAATATCATTAAAACATTGTTCAAGATATTCATTAATAAGTTTTTTATCTGTTTCATTCCCAATAATACGTTTATGTACATAATCAATAAGTTTTTGTTTTTCTTCATTATTTGATAAAATTTTTTCACAAACAAATAATGATACTTCTTGTTTAAGTTTATTAATTGTTTCAGTATTTGAATATGAAATATTTGTTTCAAAATTATTTTTTATTGTTATTTCTTCATCTTTATCATTTGGTGGTGATAATATTGGAGGTGGAGAAGTTGGTGTTGTTGTTAATTTTTCTTCAGAATCAATAAAAGGTACATTAGCAAATTTATCAACATTGATTGATGATGATTGTTGTTGTTCACAAATTGAAGTTTTTTTCTTATTGTTATTTGCTGTTGATACGTCAGTTTTTAGATAGTTTTTCTTGTCTTTTGACGTACATGCACCCATTTATTATCGTTATCGTTGTCGTTCTACTTGCTTTTTTCTTTCTTTCCGGATTGTCTTACTAGTAGTTCCTGCTTATTTTATGGTTACAGTCGCAATAGTAATAAGAGTATTTTGTCATTAGAGTTGTTCTTATTCTTATTCTTCTTCGTCCTATTTTTCTCTTATTTTCTTTACTACAGAAAGAACAAGAGAATCAACAAAATTATTTCTCTTCCATCAGATTGATGAACTTTTTCATCATACATATAAGCTATTGCCTACTATGCATATTTATATGTTGAAGATGGTCGGTCGAGTTAAGAGAGAAAAAGAAATGTTAGAATAATGGAAGCATTTTTCTCCATCTTGAAACAAATTTTATACATGCCTTAGGGGACGCATGGTGCCAATTTCTTTTAACATATACACACACTCTCTGTTGCTTTCTTATTCATACTTTTATTAATTTTGATCTGTTATATATCAAAATTTTTATGTGACATTATTCATTCTCTTTTATTTTTTAACTGATCTAATTTCTATATGGATAATATGAATAGAAAAACAAGTCATAGACAAAACAGTTACATATTTCAGTCAATCTGTAGTATATTTAGGCATCTGTATATTGTCTTATATACAGACAATTGCATGAACTTTATGATTATTCTTTTTGAGTATCCACTCATCCTATAAATAATTGATTGGGAGGGAAGATGAAAGATGAAGAGTATTTTATGAATGAATACAAACAAATAACAAATAATGCTACACTATATATATATATGTATTTTCTTTATTCATGTGTATCATCAAGAATGATTCAATTAGAAACAACATCATTATCATCGCCAACAACAACAGACAACTATATATATATACACAAAATATTCAGATTTTACTATATACATGATAAATGATAAAAACATTGGCAATGAGGAACCTATCAGAATAAGAAAGTTGATACATATATCACAAGAAAGAATGTTGAAACGATCAACATCAATCGTTGATAATGGTAATTATGAAACTTATGTCAGACATGCATGTATATATAGATTTTTTTTGACGATGATCGACGATTCATTAGATCAATTCATGACTTTTTCTTAACAAGGAAAAAGATTATTCAAGCGGATAATATCCTATAAACGAATAAACTAACGATTATCTATTGGATAAAATTATTTAACATGTAAACATGCCTGTAAATTTCTTCTTTCAACACTCCGTTATCATACAATTTATAAATATACAAGAAAAAAATTTTACTACGTAAATTATTCAAGCGAATTAATCGAGTATTTGTTCAAGTTGAATGCTTTATTCTCACTTTATACATGTAAATAATAGATTATTTTGCAAATATATATATATATATACATTCAACTGACTTTACGATAACTTTAAATAAAAATTCAAGGATACAAAACTTACCACGCCTTTTAAGTAATTTTTCAAAATAATCAGCAGCAAATTCATGAATATTTCTTGGTTGACTACGAAGAATTTCAGTCGATAAACCGACTAAAAGACTTTGAAAACCTTTTGGTACACGTAATTTTGTATTTGAAAATGGAATAACCATTATTTAAATTTGTTAATTTTTATTTTTGTATATAAATAATAAGAGCAAAAAAAAAAAGAAATAAGAATCTAAAACTAATCAAGAAAAAAACAATGCTCATAACAAGAAAAAAAACCTTCTATAAAGAAAACTATTCACATATCAATATTAATAGAAAAAAAAAATCATATAAAGAGACGAAGTGAAGCAGAACAAACGGAAACCATGGTAGACTGAGACAAACAGGAGGCGAAAGACAACATAAATGGCTCAATGTAAAAGTCCAATAGTGAAAAGGAACAAACAGAGGGCGCAATTTTTATAGAATTATTCCACTCTTTTTTTTCTCATATATTTAAAAAATATAATCGATTTTTATATAACACAAAAACAGGGTTACAAGTCAACAAATTTTTGCCAATGTATATTTTATATTAATTTTCCTTTCATATTAATTAATTAGATTACTTCATATCCTTTAGAAAATTATATATTTTTTTTTGCATAGAACAATAGATTCATATATAAATAATTAATTCTTAAATCTAATAGATAAATTTTCAGCTAGATATATGATGAGATAAAATGGTACATTAAACTAATACAAACTGACATTTATCATGTATTGTACTTTATTAATCGATAAATATCAATGAAACATTTGTTTTACATGACTATGTAATTATTTTAAAATTAAATTTTGACAAAAAAAGTAAACAAATGTAAAAATTATCAAAATAAAGATACAATTAATGAATATGTACGTAATAATATTATAATCTAACTAATTCTCTTTTAATCAATATCTAAAACTATCTTTCTGATTAAAGGAAATCACATATTATCTAATAATTATATTTTTTTAATTATAAAAAATGAAGATTTCATGTTATCTAATCTTTAAAATAAAATTACATTTCAATTTAGTTTTGTCACAAGAGCTTACATACATGTCATGAACATTTATACGATAATAAGAAAAGTTTTTATTCATTAATTTTTCTAAATAATTTTATTCTCTTTTTAACAGAGCAAAACAACAATAACAACAACAATAATTGAACTATTGTTTGTTAGTAAAGTTTTTTTAATACAAAAAAAAATAGTCAGTTTATCTGGCTTATATATAAGCGGATTATTTTAACGATCACCTCGACCACGTCCACCACCAAAACCACCACGATCACTACCAGGTGGTCCTGCTCCTCGACCACCTGGCTGTCCAACAAATGAATTAATTGGTGGTCTACCACGTGCACCTCGTCCTCTTGCAATTTGAGCACGTAAAATAGCTGATTTACCACGTCCAGTACCACCTTTCACACCACGCATATTTTTAAACATTGGTGCATTCTATAAAATAAAACAATAAGTTTAAATTCATATCAACAGATGAAATCCATAGATATTCAATCACATTTTACAAAATATAATTGAATATCTATGATTTTATTGAAATATTTTTCTTTCTTTTTTACCTTGAGCATATCAGGAAAAATCATAAAACGAATTTTTGATCCACGTACATAAATATATTCAAGCTGTGCTTGTCGTCCATCACGATAAGTTACAGTTACATTCGATAATTGACAATTCATATTATCTTCAGCTTCTATTAATTTACCACGATAGACTTCTGATGTTACAGATTCTATTGTAACAACATGACCCTCAGCTTCATGTAAGATTTTAATCGGTACACCAATAGACATTTTAAATCAATATAATCAATCTAAAATAGAATGAATTTCAAATTTAGATATTGTTGCAATATTTTAATTGATAATAAAGAAATACTTCTTACCATTGATTGTTTAGTTTAAACATGTTGAAAATAAGAGGGTATTAAAGATGTCACCAGTATACAGACATGTTTGTGATCGATAATCATAACATTTATTTATCATAAGTTTGACGTTAAAATAAAGTAATGAATTTATAAAATATATTGAGAAGAATATCAATTATTTACATAATGTAATACCATATTTGTTCGAATTTAATACCAAAAAAAAATAGTTCTTGAGCGATTAGAGATCAAAACAATCTCTTCTATTGCGGAAAGTTTTAGCATGTAAAGATCTCCATCCTGTATAATATGTCGTTACGTATAAGCTAACAACACGTTCCTTTATATTTGTAATGCATTTTTTTCTTTTCTGCCTTGTCTACAGGTCATATGATTGTAGATAAAGAAATGTTCTTGGTCGTTATTGAAGCGTTTCACCTTTGATAAACAACATGTTTTTAACAAGTATACATGTGTCTGTATTAATGATCTGTCTCGCCTTTTCAACATTTAACTATCAAAGTCTTTTTTTATACAAGTAGAAATATTGAAAGTTTTCAACTAGAATTTAATAGTTGCATCTACAGAAAAATGTCATTGACCCATACATGAAGTACCAGCTATGCAAAATACCTAATAGTATATAATAAAATCAGCAATATATTTTATTTTCACGTTTCTTAATCAGATTTTAACAATATTTTACATATAATTCACTTATCTAATAAATATAAAAAAATAAAAATTATATTTGTAATAATTTCTTTGCATATTAAAACCCATCATTCTTCCCAATTGAAGGTATTATTTTAACAACACTTTGTATTTCATTATTATTCATAGAATTTTTTTTCTTAATACATGCTGATGGTTTATTAAATGTTGCAGATATTCTTAATACAGGCATTCGTAATCGAATTGTATGAATATCATCAATAATAATCATTAAACATAAAAATGTGATCAATAATCCACTGTAAGAATATTTCATTGTGTAATTATCACTAAATATATTCGTTTTTTTTGTATAAGAAATATCTTGTTTTTTTCTGTCTTAAATACGAGTTTTTTTTCCTCTAACGCTACGCATCAGTAAAGCGAGACAAAAAAAATACTAACTATTGGCATGTATTTACACCTTCGTAAGATATAAAATCAATCATATCATTATATTTTGACGTAGAGATACTTTTCCTCTATGACAAATATTTCGTTATTCTTTCGTAATATTGGATTTAACCATGCGGAACTATGAATGTTACATGGTAATCAGGTAAATATTTTTTATATGAAAATTTTTTTTATCATTTGTCAATCATAATAAATGTCATAAGGAAAATATATGTAACTATCATTTTACATTGTATTATAATATAACAAATATACTAAGGTCAGACATATAGTGAATGTATTAGAAAATATATAGGTTAATACAACGCATGAATTGAAAAATATATGATACTATAATACTAGGTTTGATTAATGGGTATAAAATATGAAAAATAAAATAAACAACAAAAAAAATAATAATTTGTAAACACCGAGATTTAAAGTTTATATTAATAACCATGATGATAATCATTATAATTATTTCCTGATGTTATTGGATTATCAAACTATATATAATTATAAAAAAATGAGAAAATGTATTATTTATAGAAAAAAAAAATTAAATTTCTTACTGGTTTAGGTGATGAATATAATTGATCTTGTTTAATACCAGCTTGTAAACCAGAAGAAAATTTTGTTTGCCATTTTGGATTTGTTGGTGCACCATGTGGAGCAAGAAGTGGAGAATTACCAATAAATTGATGTGGATCATCAACAATTAAACTTCGACGTTGACCATCCATTATTTGTTGTTGTTGTTGTTGATTTTGATAATGTTGATTAAGATAAATAAATAATCCCATAAAAATCAAACATATTATTCCATAAGCACGAAATGTTATATCGGTACCTAGAAAATAATTTTCAAAGCAAAAAAAAAATATTAATTTGAATAAAATATACCAAAATATGAAGCAAAAAAACCACCAAATAAAGCTCCACAACCTCGTCCAAAACCAAAATGAAAACCTTGAAGAACACCTTGACATGATATTCGTAAATTTTCTGGTGCTGCTTGAGATAAATATGAACATGCTGTTGCCCATACAGCAGCATGAGTAAGTCCTGAATAATTCTCTTTGTTTTTGTTTTTTTTTGAAATAAAATTTATATATATTTACCTTGTATAAATTCAAATGGTAAAACCCACCATGGATTTGTTATAATTGATATATAAACAAAACGTATAAAATTTCCTAATAAACCCAGAAAAAGAATTTTAATATGACCAAATCGATGAATAAGTTCATGTAAGAAAAAATAAGCAAATAATTCACTTGTATGATTTATAACTGAAGCAACACCTAAAAGAAATATTTTTTTATTATTATTATTAATTATTAATAAAATATTATAAATAAATTACCAAATAATGTTGGTGAACCACCAAGATCTTGTAAATGCCAAAAAAGAAATGTAAATACAAGACCAACACCACATCCCATCCACCTTAGTTTCGAAAAAAAAAAAGAATTAAATTAAATTTAAAAAATTTTTCTCTTACCATGCTATAAAAAGAAATGTACCATTTTTTAATGTTATAAATATTTGAATAATTTGCATTAATTTAATTGCATTTGAAGTTGTTTGATATTGTTCTTGATTATTTATATTAATATTTGTTTGTTGTATATTATTTTCATTTGTATAAAGATTTTTTGTTGTTGGTGAAATATTTTTTTTTAAATCATCATTTAATGTACGTAATGGTAATTGTTCATTTTTATCATAAGAAAATTCAAAACGTGTTGCACTAATTAATGCAAATGTCATACAAACACTAAATGCTGCAAAACAAACTGTATAATTTTTTTCAAGTGGTCCACTTGTACCACAAGCATGAAATGTAAGTGATTTAGATTGATCTAGAAAATTAATATTTTATAATCTATTTAGTTTTTCTTTTTTTTATTATTATTATATACCAAGTATAGTAGCAACAATAAATATAGCTAAACCCCAACCTAAACTACCAAACATACGTTGACGTCCATATAATTCAGTATCTTGTCCGAGATAAGCTAATGTACATGCATCCTAAATGAAATAAGAAAAATATTTTGATTTTTTGAAATAAAAAAATTAATCAAATCGTTTGGAATTCAAATAAAAAAAGAAAATAATGTACCCGATGTAAGTTGTATTGAATAGATTTCCGATTATCTATAACCAATGAAGACGGAAACATTATTGTTCTCAATAATGCCTTCTAGAACTCATCGAGTTCATTCTTCATATATAATTTGATCTCGAACCTCTTCAGATTTGTATGTATAATGCATCAAATGAATTAGTGTAAAATTCAGAAAATGATGCATATTGTATTATATACAATAAGAAAAAAATTCTTCAACAAAACCGTTTGACAGTATTAATCAACATTTCAATGAAAAATAATATAATTATGTAAAGAGAATGAATTTAATTTCATCTCTTCTATGTTTATAAAGAGCCCTTGGTACTCATTGAATATTTCTTTAATGATCCACTTATTCATATTCTTATGTGATATATGGATAAGCAAGTTATTAAATATTTTAATTCTTTCATATATTTACTTACAGCTAATGTAATTGCAGGTGCACTGAAAAATTCTCCAACAATAATAAGAAGTAAAAAAACCATAAAAACATTGCGAACATCTTTTTTTTCATAGAGTATAGGTGATGCAAGTGGTTTAACAAGTGATATATTTGTATGTGTAATTGATAATGGATTTCCCATAGTTTTTTGAGGTTTATTTATAGGTAATAAATTTATATTATTTGATTGTTGTTTAGAATTTAAAGTTGATGTTATTCGATTATTTTCATTAATTTGATTATCTTCTTCTATATTTTCAATATCATCATCTTCTTCATCAAATATTTGAGGTAAAGTAGTTGTTTTTATTTTTATTTTTCGTTGTCGTAATGTTGATTTTGTTGATGTAGTTAAATTTATAAATTGATTTTGACGATTAATTATTTCTTTTGTTTTATTTAAAGAAGATGCTGAGATTTTTAATACTTGTCGTTTAACAATTAATTTAATAGTTGGTGTTATTGTACTAGTTGAATAACCAACACGTTCAATAAGTTGATGTGTTGAATTCATTTCTCTCCAACATGAATGTGGAGGTGGTTTAATAAGACCAATAGCTACTGTAAAAACAATCCATGATATAATAGCCATTATTAAAATATTTTTTGCTTGCCGAAAACGTGTAGATACAACACTCCAAAATGGTGCCGAAACAAATTCAACAAATGGTCTAATTAAAAGAAGAAGAAGAAAAAAAAATGAAATTAGATTGCGCTTCCGGATTCTATTAATTGAAAATCAATTTTTTCTTTCAAGGAAAATTTGTAGAACACGAAGTATCCGGATTGCTTAGCCAATCTCACTAAAGTAAACTAATATGTTAACGTCTATTCATATTGAAATAAGATTGAGATTGTGTAATTACATATAAGAAGAGCAAAAAAAAAAAGAACTGTAGCTTTTTTTTGTATGTCATATAGTCGGCAACACTTTGTCATTTCTTTTCATTTATAATTAAAATCGTTAATACTAAATAAAATAATCTATTTCTATTTACCGAAAGCCCATGAGAATACCACAATATGATGGTCCCATACCCATTTGTTTAAAATAGATTGACATAAGTGGAAATAAAGAACCAAATGCAGCAAAATACCAAAAATAAAAAAGTTTTGCAAATAATAATGTACGATTGACATTTGATGGTAATGTATCAAGTAAATTTGGTGCACGTCGAAATACTTCAGGTGGTTTTTGTAATAATGATGAACCAAATAAATTCCCAATACGAATAGATGATGATGATTTTTGTTCATTATTATATTCATAAAGTTCTGTTTGATCATGTTCTTGTTGTTGACGATAAGGATCATTCATATTTTGATAAAGATCTTGAGAATCCATAATGTTATCTAATGAAATAATAAGAATTATTTTATTATAATTAATGATCTATTTTATACTATATTGTTTTAATTGAATATAAAAGAAAAGAAGCTAAATCATACTGAAGAGACAAGAAATAAGAAAGAATGAAAGTGTTATTCACTTAAGAATTGCATTTCTATTAACTAATGTAATATGATAATAGCAAGATGTTAATTGTAACTCGTTCAGTTTCTATACCAATAGATAGTTACTAAAGAAGATCTTTCTTTTCTTTTTTTTTTTTTTTTTCTTTACCGACTTAAACGAGAAGAGATGACAAGCAATAGCGGCTATGAAATATGAAGAAAACAAAGGCTATTCTGAGAGAGAAAACGATGACAGCATGCAATAGAATGCTACGTCGTTTTTTATTATAATATACTGTTGTCAAGGAGGAAAGTTCGGTCCGTACGATGTCGAATCATCTCCGTTACTCCTTTTTTCTTTTCTGGATTTTTTTTCTTTTCTTATAATGTTCGACAACAGTTCATTACTTTAAGAAACGACAGAAATGAGTAAGGGGGAGAGAGAGAGACAGAGAGAACAAGATCATGCTATTAGTTTTTCTCGTTGACGGATATCTTGCTTTTTCAAAATAAAAAGAGAAAATGAGCTAAAATCTCTGAATATTCTTCTAATGAACATCATTTTGTATGTTCATATATTATAAGAAAGCCTCCAGGAACAAGTGCACATGCAAGGATTATTCAAGACATATAGTTTTCTATATTAATGGAAATTGTTAATAGGGTGATAGACAGCACGCATTTATGCTTAAGGCAAACTGATTTTAACGGATGTTAGTTTCTACAGTTTGTAACAAAACAAATAACATTTATAAAAAAAAATGATGAATAAGAATGAGAGAAAGAGAAAACATTAATGGTGAATAAATAATTTCTTATCGAATAACGTTCATCTAATTGACTACTCGGAAGCAAAAAATCGAGAAGAGTATTGAAGAGTTAACTTAAAACCTCTATTGATCGGCATATTTATAATATATATCTTAAAAAATCAATTAATATAACAACAAAAGATTGATTTAATACTTTAACATACGAGATTTTCTTCTTCTTCTTCTTACTAAATGATTATTAAATCTATCAACCATATAAACAAACTTTAGATACATTCTATCTTTGAATTTTTTATTTATTCAATAAACTTTTTTTTTTCGGAACCAATAATGTATTATAAAAAGAAAACGGAAGTTGTTTTACGGGAATAAAAAAAAACTGTTAATTCTTTTGTTCAAATACACTTTTGAACAGCAACAAAAAAAAAATCTACGCTTATAAGATCTCTCAAGAGAAAGAAAATAAATATAGTTGATAAACATGCAAATTCACAATGAGAAATAGAATAAGATAGATTATATCAAAAAGTATTTTAATATAGAATAGAAAAGAAGAAGAAAAAAATCGATTATCTGTTAACGGTGCAATAAATCCTTAAATCGATCTTTAATACATAGAGAAAAAAAAAAATCATTAATAATACAATGATATATGATCCTATTTTTAGTTTTATACAAACGGAAATGAGACTAGATATATATTTACGATACGTGAAACTTTTCTATTATAAATTAATTAATTTTCTAGCTTTTTTTTTTTTTCTTCACATTAAATGTTTATTTTTTCAAAATAATTCTCAAGTTTTTTAATTATAAAAAATATATTCAAAAGAAAATATTTTACATTAGATGATTAAATTTTTTTTCAAATATACTTTATAAAAAATAGTTTTATGTTTAATCAATTATATTATTTATTATTATTCAAATGTCATTTCTTTTTTCATATATAAATTGGATTGATTTTATTCTACATAAACTTTTTTTTTTAAATGAAGTTTTATATATTCTATACATAATTAACTTACTTGTCAAAATCAATGAACATAGACAATAATTTGCTTTAATAAATATGTCATAAAAAGTCTTGATTCATATTAACAACAAAGAAAAAGAATATTCACAATTTTTTTATTTCTTTTATCATTACTAAGATTATTAATGATTGAATATAATTGAATTTGAAATTCTTTTCATTTATATTCGAGAAAAAAATGGATTATGATATATGTTATATATGTCAATTTTCTTGTTTTTTTCATAAAGAATTTATTTAAAAATAAGCAAAAAATGTAAATAGAATTTTATTTATTATTGTTCGATGAAGAAAAATATATTATCAATTACGATATTGTGCAATTGCTTCGATTTCTCTAGAAAGTAAGAAAAACAAAGAATAATTTCATTTTCTTTTTTCAAAATATTATAAGCAATTAATTGCTTATATAGGTGATGTTATACATACACGTGGATCTTGTTCGACATAATCATTATCAGGTAATTGATTATTGATTACAAATTGTTCAGTGGATGTACCAGCAATAAGACCATATCGACCATCATGTACAGCACGTAAATTTTGATCACCAAGTGCTTGATCAAACCAACGTCGATTAGCAATAATACTCGATTCACGTTCGTAATTAGGTGTTGGTCTTTGATTTGTAAATGTTGGTTTCGAACTCTAATCAATATAAATAAAGAAAAGATTAAAATTTTTAAAAACAATTTTCAACTTTTTGCATTGACATTGGAATTGCAGGCGATTGTATTGGTGTATTTATGGATCCTTCCGGTATATATTTAGGTGGAACAAATTGAGGTAAATCATCATCATCATCATCATCATCATCATTATCAGAGAGTTCTTTTGTCATTGTTGAAACAGAATTAGGTAGTTTATATAATGGTATTATTCCATCTACTTCATTATTTGTTGAGAGTGCTCTATTATCAGTTACTACTTGATCATTAGACAGAGAAGGTGAAGAACGATCTATAGATAAATAGAAAAGATAAATACAACATAGTATGATCCAAAAAATATGTTATTAAGAAATAATTGAATGTTTCACTTATATGTAATATCTTTATCGTACATTATTTGTTGTTATATATGAAAAGGTAAAATTCTTTTGTTAAAATAAATAGTATAATATTTAAAAATAGTTCTAACCAGTCGTGCCTTTATTACTCAATAATTTTACTCGAACTGTAATAGAGATATTCAATTATTTCTTAATAACATGATTTCTTGATTGCATTGTAAATACTTTTCCGTCGACGTTGTTCAGTACTTTCAAATAGTGGAAATTGTTCTCTTGGTGTCATATATAAAACTTCAGATTTTTTCGATAATGTTTTATTACGATTAAGAGCTGTTGATGGTAATATATTATTATAACTAAATCCATTGGTTATTTCAGGTTTAACCTTAAATAATATAATGAAAAAATTTCTTGATTAAAAATAAAACTTTACTAATCGTCCAGATGAAGTTCGATAATAAAGTGTTTCTTGAATTACATCATAATCAACTGTTGATGGATCATAAGCTAAAGCAAGTTCTGTTGTTGTAGGTTCTGTTGCATTAATACCAACTGTTTTCTTTTGTATTTTAGGTTGTTTTGGAGGTGGAGTAATTAGTTTAGGTTTTTCAGGAGGTGATGGAGCAGGTGGAGGAGGAGGTGGTGGTACTTTTTTTTGTTTTTCTTTTAATTCTTTATGTAAATGATCTTTACATCGACACCAATTATAAATAACTTGATCAGCTTCAAGTCGTCGAACATGATGACGACATCCACATACTTCTTGTTTTGATTGATCTAATGCCATTATTTCCCAATGATTTAATTTTGGTGTATGATGTGTATGAGTTCGTTTTTTTGATCGTTTCTTAGTTTTTTTCTTTTTTAATGGTTTATTAGTTATTGATGATTCTTGTTCATTAACAAATAAATCATTTAATTCATCTATATCTTCAACAACTAAATCTTTATTTATAATATTTCTAGGTAATTTTTCTTTTTCAGTTTTTCTTTCTATATCTTTTTCTTGTTTAGTTTGAATTTTCTTTTCATATGTCATTCGTGATCGATCCATAACTTTACCATAATAGCCACGAATACCACTATTTCTGTTATTAGAATCATGATCGTCTTCATCGCTGTCATTTTCACTGCCATTATAATCTTCATCATCATCTTCATCGGAACTGAGATTAGCTAATTGTTCTGATAAACGACTGGTGCCATGATCTATAGATTCAATAAAATACTAGAACTGAGTAGTTAGATCATTCAATAGAATTATTCTGATTATTTCTCTTGAATCACTCATCCAATAACATATTGACTCTATGATAGAAATATTGAAAAAGATCATTGTGGCTAGTATCTAGTTTGTTAGTATATACAAAGAGCGTGTGTGATTCAATAGAAAAACTTTAAGTCAAGTTAATCTTCTATTCAAAGCTTCAGTTAGTAAAAGTTGTAGAAAAAAAATATGGAACTTGAAAAAGTAGCATATTCTTCATCTAACAATTTCAGTTACTTGTACCTATAGTAATAATCAAAGAAATCGTTGATTAGGTTATATTATCTTAATTGTTTGTAGAAAAGACTCATTTAGTATTCGATACTTTTGTTTTTCTAATGAAAATGGTAGTATATCATACCATATGGTTGCTGTATTCTTTTAAGGTTGTACATTTGAAGAGCACTTTCTGATGTTGGACCAAATGATGGTGGTTTTTTCTTATGTTCAAAGCGATTAACCTAATATTTAAAACAAGAAAATTCATATAAAAATATTATTTTCTATTTAAAATAATATACTTGTTTAATAAGCATATCGGCTAATGATTCAGGTAAAGCTGTTGGACCAAGAAATCTTGTCGGTATTCCTTTAGTTGGTTCGATTTTTATTCTAATATAATCAAAAAAAAACAAAATCTAGTAAACATTCATTTATTAATAATTATCTTACCTAACAAAACTAACTCTATTTTGATGTCCATTATTTCTTTCATATTCTTTATAATGATCTTCATCTTTTATATGTTTATGATAGTGATGATTTGGATGTTGTTCACGTTCATGTTGTAATGCTGTTATATGATTTTTACATAAATTTAAATGTTTTGGATCATAACAACATGAATGATATTTATGTAATTGAAAATATTTAACATTTTTTATTTCAGGAAAATAACATTGTAATAATTTTCGTGCTTCTTTTTTTGTTAAATGTTTTTTTTGACTTAATTCTTCTAGTTTTGCTCGTGTTAATGATGGTGGATACTGTCGTGCTACACGACGTTCTTGTTGCATACCTATTGGTTTTATATAGATATTTGCTTGACGACACATAAAACATTCTTTTTCAGGATCACGATGTTCTTCTTCATCTTTTTCATTAATTGTAAATGATGATGATGCAAAATGAGGAGTTCCATTTATAGATAAATTTCGAAATCGTGGTGTTGTTTCCATTATTTATAATAAAGTTATTATAAAATAATTTTAAAGTCTATGCAAAATTTATTTGCATTCTATGAAATGTATTAAAAGCACTGATTGTATGTGTTTGTATTGAAAAATTGACTAAAAACAAAAATGCAAAAATAATAAATAAATATTTAACAAAAGACAAGTAACGCGTTAAACCTTTTAAATACTTTCAATCAGATCATGAAGCAATCTTATTATTTGCTTTTTAGCATTAACAAAAAGAAGAAAAGAAAAAGTCAAATTTACATTCCTTTTTTTTCTTTCTGATATATTTTGACTAGATTACCATTAAGAAAAATACAAAAATGTCAAAATATTCACAGATGTCTTATTATTTTTGAAACAATTACAAACATCATTTCATTCTTTTAAATTTAAAAGAAAATGTCAAAAAAGTTATATACTCGACATGATAAAAGTTCATGAATATCCACATATTAAAAATTTAATATGTATTCTATATTATCTTTTTGATTGAATTACTTTTTTTAATTAAAAGATAGCACTTGAAATTTTTCACAACATGGTATATTCCATTTTTTTTTAAATCAATTGTAATCGTACAGAATGTAAAGAATTTCTTTTTCTTTTTTCACAAAACATTTTCATTCATCTATTAATAATAATATAATAAATAAATGCAACAAAAGAAAAAAGACGGCTTATGGATTTATTAGATATTTAAATCAGCATCAGAATGGTACAGTGAGTAATGCAAATATATATGGTAATGATGATAGTATAGTGGTCAAAGAAGGATTGATTTATTACATGTTGTCAATCTGATGATAATCCTAGAATAAGATCGAAAATTTTCTGTACCATAAAAACAGATATATATATTCTTCTTTCGACATATTTTTTTTTGTTATATTAGTTTGTTTATTGTTCTTGTTATGCAGTTCTAATTCGTAGCTTCAGACAGCTTGTTTTATAAACGATAATTTAATGGATATAAATTCTATTAGAACTCAATTATTAAACCTGATTTTCTTGTTTTTGTGAAGATATGTCGTGGATAGTTTCTTAATCTATGTATAAGAAAACTAATCAAGATATATATACTTCATGTTGGAATATTGATTTGAAGAACTAATTTTCTCATTGTCATCCATTTTTTCTGAAATGAATACTATTTTTACTTTCGTACTTTTAACTATTGTCTGAGCTGTGGCTTAAAGGTGAGGAAAGTGCAAAAGAGAAAAGAGAACCAATGTTCTTAATCATTTTCATCTACGAAATAAATTGTTTACTTTGAAAACATTTTATCAAAATCACGATACACGTTGCTTGTGCATCAACATGTTCGTATTTATTTTTTTTTGTAGTCTTTCAGTTCGCTTTTCTTCTCTAATTTATTCTACTATTAATGATATGAACTAAACATTTCTGTAATTGAACTATTGAATTATATGATTTTCACATGATGTTTTCACTCATCCTCCATCGGATTCTATCTGTGATATTTCTTGTGTAATTGCTGATTGTTTAATAAAGTGAAAAATCATATTAGATGGTTTAGAAAAGAATATATTCATATTGTTTAAAATAACTTGGTTTAAGTCTATAAAAACAATCTTTAAATTATCAAGATATACTGTTAATACTACTAAAATTTTGGAAAATCAAGCGTAAATTAACAAAGAAAATTCTACAAGATTTTGAAAACCGTTTTGATTTTCATAGAAAGCAAACATTACTTGTCCCTATTGTTGGATAGAAAAAAAATATCGGAATGTAACAAATATCCATTGATGAGAAAATGAGAATAAATAAAAACAATAATATGTGAGTCATATAGCTTATGTATCATTCAATCGACAAGGTGAAATTTATGTATGAATATCTTTTTTCAATGGCATCCATAATAGAAATAAATAGAACAAATCTTGATATTTCTAGAAAATAAAGAAAGATAATTCGGTTTTGACATTGATCAAGGTGAATAATATGTACATTTTATGAATAGAAAAAATGAATGTTTATGTTATTTATTGGTGAGATTTTTATTATGTATCTATGTGACTTTAAACCCGAGATTCTCAAGGTGTACTCATAATATAAATGGTCGTCTTGATTTTGACGAACGAAGAGATGCTATTGAATTTGCATATGCTGATTACAATGGAGATGGAGTATTGAATCGTAGAGAATTTTCTCAAGTTAAAAGTAAACTACAACATATACTAATAATATATATTTGTTTTATTCTTTTTCAGATCCAAGAAAATTCGATTTATATGATACAAATAAAGATGGAGTTGTAGATGCTTGGGAATATGCTCAAGGAGAACGAATGACTGAATATCCATGTAAATTTTTTATTTTGAATTTATTATTATTAAATTTTTATTCTTATTATAGATAGTTATTGAGCGATGTCAAACATTTACTAATTAACGAAACAAAATCAAAACTTTTTATAATAATATTTATTTTATCATTGTTTATAAACGTCTCTAGATGTAAAAACCAGCTATTTTGAATAAAGTTTTTTTTCAATACCATAACTACTATCAAATTTCCAAACAATTCTTTTAAAAAGATAGCAGTAACAAACGATTCTAAAGCGTAAATAGTGACTTAGCTAAAAGGATAAAGAAGTTGTATAAATAAATAATTTGTTATAATATATTAGTACATATGGTTAGGGTCTACCAAAATGATAAAAATACATTTTTGATATTGTGAATTAAAAATATCATTATCTTATCTTTTCATAACTATATATTCTACTCAAAATATGAAACTTTCAATTATAAATCTTGCCAAATATGACAAGCAGATAGTTGGTATATTTCATCTATCACAAGTGTCAAAATTATTATCTGTACCTGCTCAGATAGATCTAATTGCCTGTTTAGACCACCGGTCGATAGAAATAGTATTACATATACTTTAGTATCCCAACATCTGTGACTAATAAATAGCAGATTATCAATTCATTAGTGAATGAGTTATGCATATTAGTTCATATATAATCATATACTCTACGAACTGTCTTGTTTTTTAATGAAGATTTCTAAAAATAAATTTTATCGCAAAATTAAAATATTGTGATATTTACAATTGACTGAATGTGCTTTAATCATTCATACATAAATAATATGTATTAAAAACAAAATTATTAATATCAAGAATTATTTTATAAAAAGATTCATTCTTGTCTATTGAAAGTTTTTTTTTGCTAGCCTTTGAAAATATTCATTAACCTTGTTCATTTTGAAAACTAGAATTAACTATGAATTTTAAAAGACATTGTTCATATATATATTTATATGCACGATTAATTATATATAAATAAAACGGAAGAATAAATTTGATTTTTTTTTAGCTTGAAATAACATTTCAAAAAATCATAAAAAATATTTTTACAAAAGAAAATTTAATTTCTTTTCTTTTCTTTTTTTTTTGAAATAATAAATAAACATTTTATTAAAATTTTATTTTGATGATAATCGTACCTAAAATAAACAAAATCTTCAATGAATGTCTCTCGTTGTTTTTGTCTTCCTTTATTTTATAGCAATATATGAATAGAAACAATAGAAAAATATGCAAGTGATTATTTAACGGTAAATCGATAGAAAAAACCTATAAAACACTTGAATAAAGATTGAAATGAAAAATAATATATCATGTGTCTACGTTGAGCCCCTACTCAAGTTGAAGTTAAGTGTTGAGTGGGACCGTATGGATAAGTAGCGTAAATAATAAGACACTATGACGTTCTATGACCTATCATCATTACTCATATTATATAAATAAATTCCGAATAAAAAATAAAAGCATATAAATAGTCACCTTTCATCTTTTTTTTTTTTTCTTCTTTCTGTTTCTTTTTTTTTTCTTAGTAATACTTCAATAAAAAACATTGTAATAAAAGCTGAACCATTCTATTAGCTTAACTGGCATAGTTTTTATTTCATTTGCCTAGTTTTAAAACAATGAATTCGAAAGAAATTTATCATATATGTAAGTTTTATTTCTTT
>JAJEKB010000011.1:0-27404 GCA_022393335.1 Macrotrachela quadricornifera | reverse complement strand
ATGTTATTATTGAGTAGAAGGAAGAGAAAACGACATTAAAACCATGTATTAGATACATACCTTATTTGTGTTTTTTTTTGTTCGTAAAAGACATTTGATACATTACTCTATTGGAATAGAGCAAACAAACAAAGACATATTTATAGTTCGATAGTATTTTTTTTCGTTTTATTACAGCATTTTCAATACTAAATTTTTATTTAACTTAATAAATATTTCATTACTTTTTTTTATCGTATGTTCTTTATTTATATAACGTGCGTGTCACGAACGGATAGCTATAAGATAGATTCATATGTTTTGTGTACTATATCGTTGTAAGCGAGTATTATTATTCTTCATCATTATCGTTTTATAGCTTACACATGTACACACATAGAACGAAGATACAATGAGTGTTTGAAGGACAGAACAATTGCACAGAATGTTTAAAAAAAAAAAAACTTGATAATATCAGTTGAAACATTCTTATATAATTTTGCGATAGGAATTTGTTGAATATGCTTCTTTCATTGTTTTATCTTATAAGCATTCATTCGTATCATTTTTACATCGACAATAGTGACTGGCAAGTAAGTACAAAGGAAAAGAAAAAAAAGGTAATTGTGATTGTAAATGTTTCTTTGATATGTAATTCAATCTGAAAATAAGAATTAATTTTTATGTATTTTTTTGGGTTAATAAAGATTAATTAAATAAATTTGATTAATAATAATCATTTTCTTTTCTTTTTTGATATATAATTTATAAACATCTGTTACCTTCTTTGTTTCGATTCTTATCTCAATGAGTATCATAGAAAAGAAACAATATCTCTATGTGTTTTATAGAGTAACATGTGGTTTTATGGCAAAAACAGTATATTGAATAAAAGAATGTTACAAAAATGTTGTATACATCTGTTTTTTTTTTATTCTTACTGATAACTAAACGTGTTTGTCTTGTCTTATAAACAGGACTTATATTCTTCTTACGCAAGAGAATCGATGATTAGAGAAGGTCAAAGTTCCCTAAGCCACATTATTGTATTGATGAATAGGATACGGATCGTTAAATTATATACGATTTTTTTCTCTTTTTTTTTCTTCTCTTTTTCAGGTATATAGTACTATTATTTATTACATTTTCTATCAGAAGAAATATGACGGCTAAAGAAAAATTAAAAGAAAAACAAATTATTGAAGAAGGATATGAATATGTTACAAAACCACCGGATGGAGGCTTTGGTTGGGTTATTGCTTTTGCTGCAATGGTATTTTTTTGTTTAAATTTTATTATTGAATTTAAATTTATTGCATTATATTAATTTAGCTTTGTAATCTTGTATGTGATGGCACTTTGTTTGCTTTTGGTACCATGAAAATATATCTTCAAGAACATTTTAAATGTTCTGATATGCTTATTCTTATGGTTGGATCTGTTCCTTGTGGTGTTTATTTATTAGTTGGTATATTTTCATCTATAATAAATTGATATATAGCTAACTATATATATATTGTTTTTGTTAAGGACCAATTGTATCAGGTTTAGCTAATAGATATGGATGTCGACCAATAATTATTATTGGAAGTATTGGTGCAGCAAGTTGTATGATGTTATCTACATTATCACCAAATGTTTGGGTAATGATCGTTATTTATGGAATATTTGGTGGAATATTTTTCGGAATGGTCTATCTTCCGTTAGTAAAATTATTTTATGAATAAATATATATATATTAACTTTTTCTTGAATGTATTTAGATCAGTGGTAATGGTATCATTTTATTTTGATAAAAAACGATCTATTGCTAATGGTATAATATCTATTATAGAAATTTATATTTTTAATCATATATTATTTATTTTAGGTTTAGTAACAGCTGGTACAGGTTTAGGTGCTTTATCATTTGGTCCATTAGCTAATTATATAATGGGTAAAATGGGTTGGAAATATGGTATGTTTGTGTTTGCTGGTTTAATGTTGACATGTATTTTATTTGGAGCTATAATGAAACCATTAAAACCACAAAAAGTACCAATTCAACATACAGAAATAGAACCAGTGTACATATGAAAAATAATTTTATTTATTTTTATTTTATCATATTTTATTTAGAAATTTAATGAATAGAAAATTTGATCAATTAGCATCGTCAACAGCTAATGGAGGATTAAAAGGCGATACAAATGTGGTAAATAGAAATATTTCTTTTCTTTTTTAAAATAAGATATTTACAATAATAAAATTTTCATTTATCAGCCATTATTATCATCAAATGAAAGTGTTGGTTATGATAATATTTCGCCTACTGCACGTACTAATGATATTCCTGATGTTTCAACTGTAGGTGGTAAACAATTTGAAAATAGTCGTACTCGTACAATATCAGCATCAAGTCGAGCATCATCGGTTGGTAGTAACTCGCATCGGCTTGGTGTTCCTGATCCTGAAACAGCAGCTCGACCATTATATAAAAAAGATGCATTATTTGTTGGTTCAAAACAACATCTTCATCATACATCACATGTATCATTAAATGCGAGTCCCTATATGGCATCTGCAACAAATATTCCAGCAGCAGTAGATGAAACAGAGAAAAAACAATCTGCTATTCGAGCATTTATTGATATTCTTTCTGCAATGACTGATTTTTCAATATTAAAAAATAAACAAATGTTATTAATTTGTATTGGAAATGTATTTTCAATGTTAGGATATTATTTACCAATAATGTGTCTGGTTTCATTTGCTATTGAAGATAATGGTGTTGATAAAACATCTGCATCATTTTTATTAACAGTTTTTGGTAGATAATTATAAACAAAAAAGAAACTAAATATATATATATATATATATTGAAAATATAAATTAATAATATTATTCTATATATTTTAGGTCTTTTCAATACAATAGGTCGATTTGCTGGAGGACCTATCTCTATGATTCGTCATTTTAGTCCTTTATGTGTACATAATACACTTTTATATGCTGCTGGTATTCTAACTGTTTTAGCTGCTTATGCATATGATTTCAAAAGTTGTGCAATTTATGCTGGTCTATGCGGTTTTGCAATTGGTATCAATAGAAAAACTAAATATTCATGAATAATTCTAAATAATTTATTTTAGCACCTCATATGTCACTTTTACCAACTGTAATATTTGATTGTGTTGGTCTTGAACGATATACAACAGCTTTTGGTATTTTATTTCTTTTTCGTGGTTTTACATCAATTATTGGTCCACCTGCTGCAGGTTTGTATAAAATAAAAGTTTGTTTTTTTTAATTTTTATAATTGTTTATTTATTTAATTTATAAATAGGCTTTCTAAAAGATTATACTAAAAAGTATGATTTGGCATTTGCTATTGGTGGTGCAATGATAATAATTGCGGGTTTTTTTCATCAATCTATATCATGTTTTGAACCAGAAAATGAAAAAGAAGAAGAAGAAATTAATATTTAATATTTTATTCATATTTACATCAATTTTAATTTTCTTTTCTTATTAATGAATGATTTTTAAACAAAATATCATGCATTTCTTTCTAGAAGTAGTTCATTGCATGTTTATTCGGCTTCTCTATTTTATTTCTTCTACTGTGATAATTGGTTTTGCTGATTTCCATAATCATAAATGCTTGTTATTCTCAGGTTATAAGAAAATAAAAAAAAAAAAGAAAAACAAATTATCCATTATTTAGAAATTAAATATCTATTTGTTGATCATCAAATAAAGATTTAAATCGCATTGAAGTTGAATTAATAAATACTGTTTGGGATATATCAGGTGTTTCACTAATTGTTGCTTTTCGAGATTTTGTTCGACGACTTATTTTACTATATGTATTTGAAATTCGTAATTGTGTATTTATTTGTGATTCATTTGTTGATGTTGTTGCTGATGTTGTTGTTGTTTGAGTTTTATTTAATAATTTTCTCATTAAATATGATTGATGATTAAAACATCGAGTAAATAATTTTAAAAATTCACGACGAAAATCTTGTCCACTTAATGTATATAAAATAAAATTCATTGCATGTTTTGTATACCATAATGCTTCACATATATCAACAAGTAATTGAACACTTGCTGGTGGACCAATATGTACATTTTCATTTGTATTATCTTTTCGTTCAGGTAAAATACGTCCAGAATAAATTATTTTATTAACACATATAAATATAACTGATGGACATGTTAAACCAATAAATGCTAATGTTACTGATAAAAGCATTATTGTTAAACGTT
The DNA here is from genome assembly GCA_022393335.1 of Macrotrachela quadricornifera. NCBI lineage: Eukaryota > Metazoa > Rotifera > Eurotatoria > Philodinida > Philodinidae > Macrotrachela > Macrotrachela quadricornifera. The sequence goes on along the minus strand of JAJEKB010000011.1, from coordinate 23,171 downwards.
GATGTCGACGATGTGAACGTTTATGTTGTTGACGCATATGACGATTAGTACGCATTGTAAATATAATAATACCAATATTTGTAAAACAAAGAAGTAAAAATGGAATAGCAGCTACGAGTAATATATCAATTATAGGTATATATGTACGAAAAAGACGTTCATAACCAGTACTTGGTATACAAACAAATATAGACGATGTTTTATAACGAAGGAAATCTGAAGATGGATAATGTAAGGAATTATTTAAATTAAATGATGCTGTTTCATTTGGTGATGATAATAATAAACGAAGTAATACACGTCGATGATCATGTAAACCAAATCCTCCTAATGTCATTGTTCGACCTTGAAAAAAAAAAGAAAAGTTTTTTTTTAATTAAAATTTAATTTACATATATAGAATATAAAATTAAGTCTAGAATTTATTTTTATCTAGTAAATAATTTTCTAATCTACTTAGAAAAAAAAAATCTCAACTCAATAGAAAATATATCAAATTTCCATATAGAAAAAAAAACAGATTATTTTAAAAATAAAATCTTATTTATTTTCAATAATAATAAAACTTATTAGATATAAATATCTAGGATTTGAAAATAACTAATGAAGTTTTTTCTTCTTATAATTATTCGTAATTTAATCGGTTATTTGCTATATTTAGTAATAATCAACGAGATTCGTATTGATTTTATTAATCTTTCATTTTTTTTTTCTTATCTTATATGATAAATTTGGTTGTTGTAAACATACATTTGAATAGGTTTTTTTTTAATCTTTGTTAGTATAATATAAAGTATGAAAATTCTTGTGTATACTTATCTAACATAATCTTAATCTGGAGTTTGAATAAAACCATTTTTAATTATTATAATCTCTGATGAAGTCTTTTTAATAATTTGTTCATATTTGAATTTTGTATCTTTTCTCCTTAGAAATTCCCACCTTGATTAATATCTTGTAATAAAAAAAAAACAAACTACTAAACTTTTTATTTAGCTCAAACCATTATGAACAGTAAAAATAAATTACAAAACAATACTATAGGCTATATCATATTCTACACGAATCTCGTAAAGCAATACTTTCCATAAAAAATAATCTTTTTTTATATCCTAAAGATATGTTATTAAAAGAAAAACTTATATGATATTCTTACCAAGTATAAAGAAATAATAAAGATTGCACAAACCAACAATAGCAATAAGTATACTTGTTGAATAAAAAACTCGATGAACACCTGAACTATGTCGTTGATAACGACTTGTTACTATTAAATATCGATCAAAACTAACAATGACTAATATCCATGATGCCATATGTGCAAGTGCTGATGAAAAAAATGTTAATATACGACATATCCATTTAGATGTATTAAATATTGTTGTATCACGAAATAATTTGTAAACATGTTTACTTGAACGCATTACAATAAATAAAATATCAATAACAGCAAGTATAGCTAAATATTGACATGTTGAATTTTTATTAAATTTTTTACTTAATAATACACGTAAACATAATGCATTACCAATTGTACCCCATATAAGTAAACATGGATAAAAAATTCTAACAAGAAAAAAACGTAAATCTAATATAAATGATATTTGTTGATGTGTATCATCATTATTTGATGCAGAATTTGATATTATTATTGTGTGATTCATTATAATATTAGATCATAATTCTAAGAGAAAAAAAAATAATTCATATAGTTTAGAATTATTTTCTAATCAAATTAAAATACTCACGTTATTACTTGTATTTGAATATTCTTTGTTTGTTATACATTGATGTAGATTTTCAGGAAACATTTTCATTGATTTTCTGATGATAGATATATATATATATTTATTATAATATAAAGCAAAATAAATTGTGTTGTAGATGGTTTATTTTTAGTAAAATCAATTTAAACAAGAATATTTTCGAATGAATTCATTTAAATATTCTTGATAATACATCCTACGCGAATTCTTTCCATATGTAATGTCATTATGCTAACGAGCAAAAAAAAAAAAAGATTTTTACTTTTGGGAGAAAAGATTTTTGATTATATACAAAAAAAGAAGAAAAAGAAAATGACGCATTTAATTTTTTTTCCTATTAACATAAAATATTCTATTGCACAAGGAAAATTGAAGATATGACTTACTCATGCAAGGTCTACGATTAATTTTGGTGGTTGACTCTTGTCAATGTTCATTCTAGTAAATACTTCTCTCTCTCTCTTTTACCCTACTATACTGATTAAAAGAAAGCAAAAAGAAGCGATGAGAATAGAACAAGAAGAAAAAAAAAGGAAGAGAGAAAGAGAGAAGCTAAAAAACAAGACATGCTGATTAGGATGATGAACGCTTGATATGACAGACATATAATAAGTGATAATTCCAATTAGTTTTAACAATCAATAAAATACTTTTGAACCTACTCAAAATCATCTGTTGATTTTTTTTTCAAAAGAATTTCTTCTTTTTATTTTTGCAAATTAATATATCAATGTTTAATCAAATAAAATTTCTTTTAGTATTCATGATATGCATAAACGACATCGTGAAATGCACCAATATACAGATTGAAAAGAATAAAATCATTTTGATGTTGGAACTAAAAACCAATGGACAATAATATTAAGTGACATTTCCACTTAAACTTGTTCAAATATACTTTTGTAGCCAAATAGAGACATGCTCTAATAACATGTTCAATTGAATCTATATTATGAGTGTCATATTTTTAACTGAAATATCAATATATATATATATATATTTATGCTTAATCATTTAAACCAGAAGGATAGAATTTTATGAAAAAAAATTTTTTTTTTGATATATTTTTAGATTAAATTAAAAAAAAATAAACTTTTTAATGATGATGAACAATTTAGAATTTTAATAAACAATTCTATTAAAAAACCTATCTTATTATAATTAAATGCATTCATTTACATAAAAAGCAAGTTTATCATGCGTATGTTAATGAGAATTTTATGATGTATAAGAAAAAAAGAAGGTGTTCAAGTAAGCTACTATTCGACTATAGTAACAATTAATACCTCAGCTGTTGATCACACTATTTTCTTTAACAACAATCATTAAAATACAATGCAATTATATATTACTAACAAATAAAATACTTCTTTTTTTTCTTTATGAAAAAAGACGACAAAAAGAAATTTGACTTTACAATCGATATTATTGATGAATTTGATCGGACACTTTCGTTTCTCTCACGAGAAACAAAAGATAGTCATACGTGACAGACACATATACTATATGTTAATATCAATTAATTTTTAATTATTCTATTTTTTTTTTGTCTTTTACTATACTGTCAGTAACACTTATTGTTAATAGAATCATGCCAATGCACCTACATTTTCTTAATTAATTTTATTGTTGTTGCATTTTTATTCTTTATTTGATTTTTTTTTTTGTTCGAAAACAAAAGCAAATAAGATAAATAATATAGTTTAAAAACAAAAGGCAAAATAAAACACATAACTATAACATATTTATGTTGATTTACCAATTTCAAATTTTTTAAATATTTCACTTGCTGTAAATACAAGTGAATCAATTATACTTGCAACTGTAAATGAACCGCCAACAACAGCACATATTGATGTTATGAATGTATAAAATTTTTGTCGATGTTCAGTATATTTAACAGTAATTGGCTAAAAATTGTAAATTAGATAACATTAAAAAAAAATACATTCTTTTTTTTTTGATTACCATGAGATCATAACGAAACCATATTGTTGGTATCATACCACCACCATGTGGTTGAAACGGATTATATTCCTAAAAATAGAAAAACACAATAAATTTTTAGATTGATTCTTTGATTAATTTTCTTTATCTTTTAACATAAAATAAATTGAATAGCTTATTCTATTTTACATGTTAAAGAAAGAAAAAAAATCTCGTCTTGATTGAAAACATGCAAGATTTTGTTATTAAAAAGAGGATGATGATGATAATAATCTGAATGAATTATGGACTAATTAAACTTCAAGATGGATAACTTGAGAACCTTTGTCTTCATCTGATTATGTATTGTGATTAGTTATAGATGTATAATGGGGAAAAAAATCAAGAATTAAAAGAACTTTGTTATGTAATTTTAACTCTTTAAGCTTAAGGTTACTTCTATAGAGTAAGGGTTAATAGGTAAATCAGGTTTATAGTCATTTTTAATACTAAATGGAGAGTTCGGTGAGTTGAATAGTTTCCGTCACAGAACTTGACCTTTTAAATGAAACCCTGGAAATTTCTGACTATCACAATGACTGGAATTTTACAAATCAGATTACCGTGAATCCTTCATAGTTTGATTTCATATATCAAGTTTCGTGACAAAACTGTTCAGCTCATCGATCTTTTTCCCTTAAGTATAAAATAATCGGCATTATCAATCCAAAAATTATTATAAAGCTGATTTACGTATCGATCCTTTCTCAAACTTTTTTACTATATAAACATAATTTCAAACTCAAATGGTTAAGAAATAATCATCTCTAAATACAGATAATCTTAAACGCATAAATTCATTTAATTCATAGTAGTAAATATTGAATAGATCGTGTTTCTTTAAAGTAATTCAAGTACAAAAAAACACGGTAGGACGCGAAATTGTGTGACCCAAACTCAAAGGGTTAAACCGAAAAGAAGAATTAAAAGGGAAATGAGCTAGAATATGATTAAACAAGTCTTTTATGAATACTATTGAAAATATATTTGATCTTTATAGGAAAGACTTTATTTCATATCGATTTCCTTACATAGTTAATTATTAAATATTAATTTTACTCAAGAAAAGACATTATCTATTAAATGCCATTTTTCTTTAAGACACGCATTTTTCAGTGATAATTATAGTATTCAAATGAGAAAATAAAGGCTATAGTTCCGATTAGACCTTTAAGTATTTCATTATAATATATAGGAATTTTTTTTTATTAAGAAATGAAAGAAGATGAAGTCTAGTATATAATAGATATTTTTATTTTTGTGGGTTGAAGAATTCTTTTGATTCTGTTCGTTAAAACTACTTAGGGATATCCAAAAGTAATGACGGAAATATCTTATTTTCTTCTAGAAGACTTAAGGACATTTTTCTTTTTTTATGAGATGATAGAGAAAACGAAGCGAAGATTTTTCTGTGCTATTTTACATCTGTTCAACTGATACTATAATAATCAAATTTAAATAGAAACTGTTTTTGTTAAAAATTTAACTAATGAATAATGTAGATTAAATGGGCTACATTTTGCAAAGTTTGTTTTTTCTTTTAATATAATATAGATAATTTCTAAACTAACCCGATAGACAAATGTATATTGATATGGATAACGACGAACACTACTAAGATCTTCATAAATAGTTGGTACAATTTTCATTAAATAATCATGTGAAATATGACTTGGACGATTTGTATTATTAAATCGTCTTAATGGATGAAATGCTTTACGATTTGGAATTTGTCGAAAACCCTATTAATAAAAAACTAGTTAAATAAAGAAGAAAAAAAAAAAAACACGAAAATTTTTATTTAAAATACAAACTTTAATTGAATCACCAAATGTTAAATCATGTATAACATGTTTCATATCACCAGTTTCAGGTTGATCTGCTGCTGAATGTGTTGAAATATGAAAATTACCTGGTACACGATTGATTTTAAATGATGCATTTATACGACAACCAGCACCATTATTTTCTGGGGTTTTTAATGTATTATCAATAAATCCAACTTCATGTCGACCAAGATCATCTTGAATATCAATACCCACATCTAAACAAATTTAATATAATACAAAGAAAAAAACAAAAATTAAATTTTTTTCATACATTCACACGCTATATTTAATATACTAATATCAATATGCACTGGTATACGTTCAGCCTGACCACTTTCTGGTATATCAACAAATAATTCACTTGCACTAATTAAATAAATTCATAGGATATTTTATTAAAGAAAAAAATCAAGTATTTACACTTCGGGTGTAATAAAATAATAGAGTTCAATAAGAAGTAATGTCGAAATAAATGAAATACAAATAAGTGAAATTGCTGCACCAGTATTTGTCGGTTGAGTGAGATCTTTAGGTACTTTTCGATATATATCAAATCTAATTAAAAAAAGAACAAAACATATTATTTGGTATCAATCTATGATGAGAGAAATTCTATATCGTCATTTCTTATTGATCATATTTTACAAAAAAGAAAAATATCGAATTTTGAGACTGATCATTATTATCTATATTTACCTTCGTATGTCGAATTGCATATTTAATAATCAAATCTAAAATAAGAAAATACATAATGTATCTACTGTTTTTATATTAGATTAAATTGAAAATTAATTTAGATTTATTAATTGATACAAGTATATTTATATTTTTGATATAGGAGAGGAAAACTTGTAATAATAATATACCTAATTGTTGATCACATACTTGTACATCATAAGATAAACTAAACAACTAATTAAAAAAATACTGAAACAATGTCTGCTCTCCTAAATGTCATTGTTGTTTAAACTCAAATTATGGATATATATGGAAGATAATGAGACTAGAATAATACTAAAAAGGGATGAGATTGAGTTACCTGTAAGATATCTCTGCAAAGCATAAACATGTACATTCCTTATAACAGTCAATCGTTCATGATTTTTGTTGTCAACATGACGATACTCAACGTGTATGAAATTGATACGTTTATTAAAGTTTATCAAAAATAGAATCTTTTCATAAAAAGATTCAGTGTCTAAAAATTCTGAAAATTTCATACCATACTATTCAAGAAATGTCCAATCATCTTGTATTTTCATTCATTATAGATAAAAGTGATCTTGATGCTAAATATTAAACAAAATATAGATGTATTCTATTTAAAAAAAAGTCTTTCATTCAATACTAAAATGTCGGATCACTTCGAAAATAATGCGATCAATTTGATATTACCAACATACATTTGTTGCTAGTCGAATTAGTTTACAAAACATTTTATACAACTAAAATTTGATGAAAAAAATATTAAAATAAATTGATATTTAACTTAAATAAAACTATTAACCGCGAATCGTGTTAGTTCCACGTTGATCTATAGCAAGCAAATAGTGAAATGATTATTCAAAGTTATCATTGGTTTATAACATAGTTGGCATCTGCTAGATGTCGACAGCTTTCAATCTAACATACAATTTACTATCTTCACACTCGATCTTAACTAAATCTATCCAATAATTTACAGATTGTCGATTCCAACAGAACGTTTTCCTTTATTAATTTGGAAAATTTACTAAGTATATACTTGTTAGGAGGGCTTATAAGACATAAAGATTTAATATTAAATCATCTCATTATGTTTAGTTAATCTTTCAAGTATTTATTAATTTCAGTGATTGATAGAGCACTAAAATTACTGCAAAATCTATTTCATGTCTATGAAATTCAAAATTCTTCTTTTTGTTATCTGTTTTTTCAGAAAAACATTCAGAGAAATTCACAAAATAAAGATGTCTCTTCTGTGTTTCTGGATCTATACGTTGAAAAACGCACATTCCATCTTTTTGATCCTTCGAACTGAGTCAATATTCATTTTTTTAATGAATACGAAATAAATATGGTGCAATCTAATGTTTAACTTGTAACAATTGAAAAGAAATAAATGTGAGCACAAATGTATGACTTAAATGTCTTTTATGAAAAAAAAATCTGTTCTCATAGATAAAAATAACACATAATACATACATGAAAGCAATGATACAGTTCTAATCAAGAAGAAGTAAAAAGATGAACACTATGTAAGCTCATCTCATATTTTTCACTATGCTACCGCTTGACCTACAATCAAGCTAAACAAGAGAGAACATAAGGTATTAAGATATAAACATTGATCTTTATTGTGCTTCAATACATACGTACAAGAAGAAAAGCTTTTTCTTTTTTCTTTCTTTTCTTTATAGGTATTTGATCAAGAATAAATCGTTCGTAGATTAAATAAAGAATAAAATTTCCATTGTAATATATATCTATTACAGAGAAATAGCGATTGACCTATCTTTTTTCTTTTTATTATCTTACTGATAATGGTATTCCATTTGTGTTCTCAATAAGAACAGAATTTCTCTGTACGTGTGTATGCATTTTATTTTCTTACTAAATCAAAATTCTTCCTGTACTACTGAAAATGAAAATGATTTGATGGAAAAGGAATGTTGTTCGTTATGTACAGCACAATAACAAAGCGAAAGATTCTTCACGTTTATCGTGCATTTAACTATGCAAATCATCAGTGTTCCTGTAGAACATAATTTTGTTGCTTGATTTCATGTGCTTTTCTTCAAAATGAAAGTAATTTCAAATACTTGTGTATTATATGCGAATAAATTTTTCTAGAAAACCAATGGATCTGTCAGTATTTTTGAATATCAAACATTTGAGATAGAGAGAAATAATTCACTAAATTAACCAATTTTATAAACATAAAATGCTCAGGTATTCATCGATCTCAATGTGTCGTCTATAAAGAAAATATTCTTATGAATTAATTCGAATTGTGTTCATTTCAAAAATCGATCTTTATTTTTTTAAACAAAAAACGAAACAAAACAAAGAAACAAAATTTTCTAACGTCGTAGATAATCATCGAGTTTATTACCAGCTTCTAATTTACGTTCAATTTCGATTAATTTTGCTACACCATCAAGAACATGTTGAATAATTTCAATCTAAAATCAAGATCATAAAATCAATTTTAATGAATCAAAAAAAAAAAAGAAAAGAACAAACTTCAGTTTTTCCAATTCGATCTTTATTCGATATATCAATACAATCTTTAAATGCTTCTGGATCAGGATCCATAATTTCTTCCATAGTTAAATTAAGATCTTTGGTAATTGTTGGTAAACGTAAATCTTTTGTTAAATGTGGTAATTTTAAATAAACATTATATTTTAATCCAGTACCAATATTAGCTGGACATGTTGTTAAATATCCAAAATGATCATCATGTGCAAATGATATACCTTCATTTTTCATTGTATTTTCTAACTAAAATAAGTAAAAACTATATAATTCAAACAAAGGAAAAAGTAATTTTTTTTTTATTTTGATTACTAAAGAAATTCCTTGAAAAAAATTTGATATAACTGAATAAAGATCATTTTTTGCATTATTTGTACTCCAACTAGTAAATCTTAAATGATCTTTTTGATTAATCCAAGCAAAGATATTTTTATCATTGTTAACATAAATAGCACGTCCATCAGGCCAATCACGTGCAATACCTGCACTAAGCCAACTCATTGTTTGAGGTTTAAATAAATATACACCATCCTAAATGAAAACATATGTATTATATTTTTATTCAACATGATATTGTAGCAGAATATTTCAAAACTATAGATAATGATTAATTTAAAACTTATCTCTAACAAAATATTTCACCAAGTTCAGTCTTATTTATTTATTTGTAGAAGTCTAACACATGAAATCAAAGTTAATAGTTTTCTATCAAACGAGACTCTAATTGAGTATAATGAAAAATGAATAATTAGAAATTTTATCGAAATTATCATTAGTTTCTTCATGTATCATTCTCCTACATACTTGCGCTTACATTGGCTAATTTATCTTGTAAACGTTCATCCATAGTTGATAAACGATAATAATTTCCATTAAATTGATTATTTTTTTCAATAACTTGTTGAAATATTTTATTTAATTTTTCTTCAATACGACGACGTTCAGCTCGTGTAGAAAATGTTGGAAATATATAACCAGAAATGTTACGTGTTATACGAATACGTGATGATAATATATATTTATTTATATCAAATGTATTATCCGATTGATATGGAAAATGAAGTTTAGTTATATCTGTATCATGATATTGACGTGAATCAGGTCCATAATTATATCGTATACGAATTAATGGATCAAATAGATCGCTAAACATCTATTTTTTTTTGAAAAAAAAAGCACGAGATTATTAAATTAATAGAAAATATTTTACTTTATAAGATTCTTCATCACCGGCTGATACACCAAAATATTGACGACTAGGTACACCAGGATTATCAACACCAACTTGTATAACATCATCAATAGTATAACCAGATGATGTAATACGATCACGAAGTTTAGCATACATCTATTAAATACTTTTTTTGCTGAGCGAAAATTTTTTAATAATCTAACCTGTGGTGTTAAATGACGAGCCATTAAATTTGAATGTTTAGTTAATTGTGGATATTCTGCCATTGCTGAATAACGTTTCAAATGTAGACTATATGAACTAGCATAATGATGTTGATGATGCCATAGGAGACCAGCAGTACTAAGACCAATTGATGAAATAACAGCAGCTATTTTCCATTTCTGTTGATTTGTACCAAAATGAAGAAATGAACGAAAGAAGTTTGAATAAGTAGGCATATCTAGAAATCTATTAATATTAATATTCTTTTGTATAATTTTTAATTAATGTAATAATTATCAATTTCTATCTGATTTATTACTTAGATAGCAAACAAAATTCGAAAAGAAAACTTCTTAATATATATATAACAAGAAGATTAAATAGTGGAAAGTTTCCATGGATTAATACTATTGTGTTTTTCAAATGTACGAATTACAGACATATTCATAAGATGTCAGTAAAGTTCTAACAAATTTTCTCCATCTAACAATACACTTACTAAGTGAGTATATGAAAGTCATACTTGATAATATCAAAATAAAATGTTAGGCGGTCAAATCTTATCAATTAATAAGTTTCAATTGAATTCCACTCCATTATTCACTAAATGTTAGTCAAAGTACATTCTCACATCAGTGAAAAATATGCCAATTTCTAGATTTTGATATGTTGAATTTTATTTTACTTGTAACCAAGCATCGAACGTATCGATTTGCTACATTATAAAAAGTTTTCTCATTTTCTGAGATGAATAAGCATATTAACTTTATATTGAAGAATATAAATAAAATTTGAGAAATCTTAAAGTAATATTTTTTATAGATCAAAAGAAAAAGATAACAAAAAAAAGGGAAGATATTTATCATCTAAACGATTGATTCTTGTGAAAATGTTTTCCATGTACAAATAGTTTGTGTTGATGAATAAAAAATCAAACGAATCAATGTTATAATACTATAAATAATTGATCCAAATAAAATAAGACCAACTAAGATTAAAATAATAGATAATACCATTTCGATAATTTGTTCAAAATCTTGTTGTTGTTTTGAATTCAAACTAAAAAGATCAAAATTAAGACGTTTTCTTCCTTATAAAATTAATTTCTGATCCAATACGTGAGATTTTCACGAAGCGTTCTAGAGATATTTGCTTTGATACTGGGGGTTATTATACAATGTGGAACATTTGCTACTTACCCTAATAATAATTTCTCTTGCTGTAAATTATTTGAGATATTATTTTTTCTATAATGAAAATTATATTAATTATCGTTATAAAAAAATTCAAGAAATATTTACTGAAAAACATCTAGTTTTTCAATATATGGTATATGTGTTGTTTCATCGACGCTGCTATTTCTAAAATTTAAAATTCTATAAATAACTAATAAAAATCTATGTTCATACTGAAAAAGATTATCTGAACTTTTTTCAATTATTTGTTCGGTTGTATCTATTATATTAATAACTAAATAAATTCATAATATTTTTTTAAAATTAATTATAAAATTTTTATTTTACTTTGTTCACAATATTCTCCTTGAAATTGATTAGTACATATACATTTAAAACCTTTTTCGATTGTTGGTTCATCTATACATTGACCTTCATTTTGACATAACATTGAATCAAATAAACAAGGTCCTATTAAAAATTTATTAGTATTATTTTATTTATAAAATAAATATTTACCTTTCTCACAACTTGTTGTCAATGCATTATAAATAAAACCAGATTTACATTTCATTGAAATACTTTTATTATTATTTTCACATATTATAAATTCATCAATATGATTTAGTACAGGTAGAAATGTTCCAGGTGCATAATCATAACAGTTTATATCTAATAAAATAATTAAATACTTATTCATATTAATAATTACCTGTTTCATTTTTTATTCTTGTTGATAATTCATATAGACAATTAGACTAAAATGATTTTGTATGTTTATTAATATATATATATATATGTTAAATTAATGTTTATACTAGTTGAATAGGTAAACACATGGATGTTTTTGGATCAAAAATAAGTCTATTTGGACATTTGAATACTTCATGATGATTATTTTGATGACAATAATGAAATAGAGAACAATCAAATATATCTGGATAAATTCCAGTTTGTGTACATTTTGATATTGATAATTGTTGACGACCATGAAAATTGTAATCTACATATGTATTAAAAGAATTAAAATAAAATACGTAGGTTTTTTAAATGATTCATCAGTTTCAAAAGCATCATGACACACTGTACTCAGAGGACTACATGATGTCGCGCTTCGCATCGAATATAATTAGATTTGCAACACGAGTTTATCGTTGTAATAGTATTTAAAATAGACAAAGATGTAAATTTCAAAACTGTACTTGCTCAAATTCAAGAAATTTTTATTTACCTTTAACTGATTCTGCAAATGAATCAAAATTCATGTCCATCATTTTTTGATGAATTGTTTCACAATTCACTTCTTCTACCTAATATTTGAAAGGATGTAATATATAAAACAATTTTTTAGAAAAAAATCAATTTTTTACAATTGACAAATGTTGACATCGGCCATTTGTTGGATTGAAAAAGAATCCTTTAATACATGAGTAAATTCTATGAATACCAGAAGTACATAGATGAAAGAGTGTACAATTAGTTGTATGAACAAATGTTCCGTTTTCAATTGGACAATGTCGAAAATTTGGATCTTCATATGATACAGTCAACGGTATTGGAAATACATGTCCTAATTATAAATTGAAAATAAATGAAAAATAGAACAAATTGTTCTTATAATATTCATTTAATTTTTACCAAATTTTGATTGACATGATATCTTATTGAATTGTAATAAACTAGCCAATATGATAACAATAAAAATATGCATCTTCTATCTTATATGTCTATACTAAGTTAGAGAATTGTATCAATAAAATGAATAATATTGGTTACGCTTGATTTGATCACTATACTTATATACATGATGCAATATGTTCATACTATACTTATTTATTTATACAATCTTTATATAATGTACTTTGTCATCGACCAAAAGTTCAATCTTAACATTTATTATATAGTCGCTTACTGATTTACTTTCGTTCTCTTTCACTTTTTGCTTTTTTTGTAATTTTATATTTATATGTGAATGATACTAATAATATATTCGACAAATATTTATATTAGGTATTTATTCAATCTGTTTTGAATTGAGCGTTAGATCAGACTGCTCTCAACAATCGTTCTATCCGTTGTTTATCAATTCAATGATCACATAAAATTCTCATCTTATTTCTGATTTTATTTCAAACCATAATGATGTTTGATGAATGGTGAGAATAGCACACTATCTGTCCGATGACTCTTCTCTTCTTTTTTTTTGCTTGTATAACATCTTATTTTTGGTGATGAACTACCAGTAAAGATGTTATCGATAAGATTTTATCTAGTTTTGAATACAGAAAAAGTTGGACAAATACTATATTAGATTGAAAAGAAATTTTACTCTGTACACTTCCGCTGTGCTAAAAAAAAACCGGTTACATTGAGTCTTTTTTTTAATATTATACATTGAAAATTTGATATTTTTGAAATAAAGGTCTGAGGAAATAAAACCTTTTCCTATTTTTCATGCTTCATCAAGTTCTATTTATGCCCGCAAAACAGAAAATAAATAGTTTGAATACCTAGATTTATCGCCTTATTAATGTTCTTAAATGTCATATAAAATACAAACAATATTAAATAGAAAAATTTCTAAAAATTATTAAATTACTTTAATCATTCTATGCTTTAAATACATTTATATAAAATCTATCAATCAATCTATGTCAAACTTTATTTTTCTTTAGCAATATTCTTCCTATTCAATTTCAAACTAATATCATTATATATATTAAATCATATTTTCTTATTATTATTAGTTTTTATTACACTATTATTATTTTTGATTAGCATTATAAACACCGAAGAAAGAAAAAAAGAAGAAGAAATTACAATCATAAAAGGTTAAAATTACACATAGTTTCTGCATAGGAAAAGAAAGCATACCTAACACATACATTGATGACTTATTGTATTCATGTGTATAGGTAGTGTACTAATAACAAGTGGAGAAAATTTACAAAAACCACACAAATAATAAGACTGTCACTACGAATAATAATATATATTCATATATCTTTTGTATCTATTATTATATAAAATCGAAAAAAAAGTAACACTAAAACCCAATGACTATTAATTCGATATTATATATTTATAAATACTGACAACAGAAATAAAGAACACCAATGTCTATTTACAACCATGAGAAAAAAAAAACAAACAATTCATTTAGGAAGAATAATATCAGATCTTTAGAACAACAACAACAACAATAATGAGAGAAAAAAAAATACAAATGACAAAAAAATAAGAATAAAATTTATGTGTCGACTAGGTTGTTAACTATTCACATGTATTGCATTTGATGAGAGAAATATCTTGCGTATTGTCATTAAAATTTAATATACCCAACTAACAGGTACCCATTGAGGTTGTAAACTAACTCGTTCAATAGCATGTTGTAACTATTAAAAGAAAAAAAAAATCAAAATTAATAGAAGAAAAAAACAAAACCTAAAAATAAAAATTTACTGCTCGTATTGTTTCTTCAATATCATTATTAACAATAACTAAATCAAAATAATGACCATAAGCTTGTTGTAAAAGTTCACTTTCTTTTACTAATCGTTCTAAACTGTCATCCTATTATTACAAAATATTTAAATATTATATCAAAATAACAAAAAATATTATTTTTCTTACATTAACACCTTTAATTTGTGAAAGATCTGGTGCAGCAATAAAAACTACATAAGGTGCAAATTCAGCTGTACGTAATACTTTTAATGCTTGTGGTTCAACATCAAGTATAGCCATAAGACCTTGTCGATTAATATTACGTATTGTTTCAAGTTTTGTTCCATACATAGCATCATCATGTGTACCATATTCAAGATATTCATTATTAGCTATATCACGCATCATTTCTTCATGTGTTACAAAATAATAATTTTTTCCATTTTCTTCTTCTTTTTTTGGTAATCGTGTTGTATCTAAATAGATTAAATAAATATATATATATTGATATATAAATAATAATTATATTTACGTGGTATTGGATAAGCAAAACATTTTGGTTGACTAGTTATTAAAGTATTTTTTATATGACGTCGACCAACACCATGTGCACCTATATAAATAAAATATATATAATAAAAAGAAAACTTTTCTTTTTTACCAAGTAAAACAAGTGTTTTTCGACGAAATTCTGGTAAACGTATAACTTCTTCATAAGTAACCAAATCAAGTTGATCGAATACAGCATTATGTTTTGCTAAATATTTATCTTTCATTACTTTACGTTTACGTCCAAAGACACCACAATTAGCTAGAAAAAAGAAAATAAATTAAAATATTTTTTCATTTTTTATCAATAACAAAAAGGCTAGATTAGAGTCTCATATATCTTGAAATATTTTATTGAAAATTGATACTTAACATTCAAATTAGTTTCTTAAATCAGTTATATCATTGACATGTGCATAGGGTAATCAATTTTCTTTATTATTAAAATCTATTTTTGTCTAATGACAGATGACATTTATAACCATAATTCTCTATATGCAAAATGAAATTTACTTGTCGTGAACAGCGATTATATTCTTCTCTTTAAAAAAAATAAGATTCTTACCACTTCCATCTTTTGCTTTTTCAATTGCATTTGTTGCAATTCTCCATTCTTGTAATTCCGGTGATGGTATTAAACCGGCTGGTGAATTATCATAATCACCATGATAATTATTTATCATTCGTTCATCTATATTTCTATATGATATTACTTTTTTACCTTGCCACCAATTATGATCATCTTTTGATATTATTTGTAATATATCTCCTATAGAAAATTTAATACCAGCTTGTGCACATGGAATTAAATCATCATCTTTTGGATCATAATTAAATAAAGTTTTAACATATATCTAAATATAAAATATTGCATTTTGTTTTATTTTAATAAATTATTTATACATCACAAGGTGGTGGTTGACTTCGATAACTTGGTATAATTTTAAATGTAATACTACCACGAGCATCTCTCTGAATACAAACAAAAAAAAAAAACAATCAAAATTTATCAAATAAATTAATATAACAAAATCTACAAGCATTTGTTGTAAATATTGTATTGGATGATTTGAAACAGGTTGTCCATTTATTTCTTTTATTTCATCACCAACATGTAATGTACCTTGTCGATGTATCATACCACCATTAAGTATACGTGATACTAAACATCGTTTATTTTCTGTCATACGAAGTGTAATACCCTAAATAAATAAAATAATATTTTTTTTATTACAAAATCTATTCTATTATTTCTTTTTACTAATGGTTCATCAGTATTTCGTTGAAATTGAACAAGTCGTACACGTGTTACATCACATGCTGTATCATTTAAACCATCACCACCAGTTTCATTTATTCCACTACCATTATGACCACCATAATCATTATCAAAATTATTATCTGATGTTATTGTATTATGACCAAAATATGATGGTGTAATACGTATCGCACCATCACCATAAACTTCTTGTGCAACAACATCATGTGTTTGTAAAAGAGCCTAAAAGAAAATATTGCAGTCATTTATTTTTTTATATAAACTTGATGAAGGATAATAAAGACAAATTAATTCTAATAGACACGTTAATATTTGCCTCACTGATCGCATGGAAAAAAAAAAGAGGAAAATGGATTGATGATGAGAAATCTATAAAAATAGACGCATAGATCAAATGCTGATAATGTATAAAAAAATATCTAACTAAATCATGATCCAATAGAATGCGAATAATTAATAACGACAATATGTATGTTCGATGTTTTTGTTTAATTATATCGATATAACAATATAATTTACCTTTTTTGCCATAGATATTGTTTCTTTGTATATTTAATAATAATAATAACAAAAAAGAAGAAAAAAAAATATTTTCTTTCTATTTTTCTTTTTCTTTCTTTAACTGTGCATGAAATATGATCTTAACATATATTATTTATTTATGTCTATACTCATACTTCTTATTAAAATATTTTTATAACAAAAATTACTCTTCTATATTACTATAATATTATATTAAAGAATTCCATAAGGTATAATGACACTTTTAATAACGTATATTATGTTCAGATTGAATTATATTCATGTTTAATAGTTCAAATAAACTGAAATAATGATCTCTTAGACTTTTTATAACTTAAAAAAGAAACATTTAATTTAAATTTCCTCATGATATTTCATAGTCTTTCCTTTTTTAAAGTAGAATACTTTGAAAAAGATAGAACAATTACACTAATGAAATTCTAGGTAACAGTACTATTCCTATATAGGAATATATCACCAATGAAAAAGATGATATACATTTGCTAATATTCATTGAAGAAAAAATACAATCAATTCATATCTTTATTATATTGATATCTCTATTTTATACATACCATTAATAATTAAGTATGTGTACTCTTAATGAAATACGCACATTTATTGATCTATCTTTAGAAGCAATAATACAATGATGGTATTCTAACAAAGAATAATATTATTTCTATGCACTTCGTTTTCCTTCTCATTCTCTCTCTCTCTCTAGTGCTTTCTTTCTTTCTTAACGTTTCTGTTTGTCGTATGTCATTATCTTCTTTTTTTTTTTTGCTTGTTCTAAACACTCAAGAGAATGTATGTCTGTTGATCGTTTCTATGTTATCCTAAATATATTGAAGAGATGGATGAATTCGTTCGATCCCGACGGCTATCGTGGATATGTCTAATTCAATCGTTTTCTTTTTATCCAATTCATATTTTCATAGTTATTTTAATAAAAAAAAGGAAAATCTCAAATTCCATATGACAAAAAAAAAGATTCTCTCCTTACTTGTTTCATATATTCAAGTGCACAATAAATTCGTAAACTATGTTCATCCATAATGAAGAAAATAATGATGGTAGAATTAATTTCAACAATAATAACAAGAAGCATACTTCTTCTCAATAAATAAAGTCCAATAACGGACAGAAAGTATAATAATCAAAATATGTTCAAATAGTGATAGTCATCGAAGAAATAGAACAATTTCATTTGATGTCTTTTTCAAGATAACAACTCGATGTTGTCGATCGTCACCCTCACATACATATTACCATAATAGTAGATAATCAAGAGAGACATCGAAAGAAAAGAAGCGAAGAAAAAAAAAAGAACGACTAAGAAACGCAAGAAAGAACATCTATGAAAAAGATGAAGATGATGATGATGATGATGATAAAGAATAAGAAGAAGAAGAAACAAACGATCAGATTTCAATCATCTTTCCGTTTTTTGCAGTTCATTCATATTAGAAAAACAATATATACACGATTAACTGTTTTTCAAAATCAGAAAATAAATAAATATATGTATATGCATACCTGTATATGAGGTTCAAGGAAAATATCGAGAAGATCATGTAGACTTGGTGATGTATGTTTATCCGAATTTTGTTTAATTATCGTTATTATATCCGAAACAATTTGTACAACATTTGATTCAGGAGTATTATATGGACGAATTTCATCCGAATTTATACGATCATATAACTAATAAAAAGAAGGATTAAAAGAATAAAAGTAAAGATTTTCTTCTTTTTTTTTTTGTTACTTCAAGTAAAGTGCGTAATTGTTTATCTTCAAATAATTGTTGTAAAAATCCAAATTCAACACGATCACTAAATGTCAACCATTGTGTATCTTCTAATGAATCAAGTATCTGTGAAACAGCTAAATATAAATAAAATAAGATACATATATGTATACATTCATTCATTTCTATATCTACATTTA
Source organism: Macrotrachela quadricornifera (assembly GCA_022393335.1). Taxonomy (NCBI): domain Eukaryota; kingdom Metazoa; phylum Rotifera; class Eurotatoria; order Philodinida; family Philodinidae; genus Macrotrachela; species Macrotrachela quadricornifera. Next base: position 4,032 of record JAJEKB010000011.1, on the reverse strand, counting down.
TTATCAAAAAAAGAAAAAAAAAAAACCTTAAGGCAATCGTAAAGATAATCATTTTAGATGACATAGGAAAAAACATGTCGTTTAGATAAGTGTAAAATGACGCTAATAGCAATGAAAATCGATAGATCTCGTGCATCAATAGAGTAACAATCATTTTTATACATCTTACAATTGGAGATAACTGTTTTTTTATTACAATATGAGGTAAGTGTGCTTCTTATAGCAACAAAAAAAAGAAGATGAGAACACTGGCTAAGCTAAATAAAAACATGAATAATTCTCTATGCAAACCATTCTATATAAGTATTAAAAAAAAGACAATTATGATCGAATCGTAATGTAGAAAATTTGTTAATATAATTCTTTTGGGATTGAATTGTGAAATATAATGAAGAATATTTTATTATAAATGGCAATGTTTTAACAGAATTTCTTTCGAATTGGGAGTTAATATATAATTGTCAAAGAAGACCGATGGTAATTGTGGTGTGTCTAGAGACAAACGACGGATACACACATTAATTTTGATTTGTTCCTTTTTTTTTTTTTTATAAATTGACAGATAGTAATAAATGTTACTGACTGTTAAAAGAAGAAAATGTGACTTTCTCGTTTTATATTTTAAAAGTCATTATTCAATATATGTCACATTAAGCTAGTCGAAACTAAGACACGCTCTAATTATAGAAAATAATAAGTTCCCTACAAATCAGGAAGGATGGAAAGAATTTTGCTAAAAAAAATGTTAGATATAATTTAATTGAATGACTTTATTCTATTAAAAGCTTGTAAATATCCATAAAACATGTGAACATTAATATGAAGCAAAAACACATCACTTAAATATATATGTAATAAATAACATCTCAATATAATTATCTTAAATTAATAGTGAGAAAATAAATCTTATGATTTATATTGACATAAAACTTCTAAAACATGTCTAATCGAACTAGATTACGCTCTATTATGTTCAGTATTATTTAGAAGTTTTCTTTCCCGGAGGGACAAATATCCACTTTCAGTTTGGTAAATATATAATATACAGCATAATAATTATTCCAAATTCCTTGAGAACGAGAACTCGATCTTCATACTAGATAAAACATTGATTTTGATGTTTCATTGCTATAGTCCTGACAGGAATATAGGACATAAATTTTAATTGAAAATATATCCCTTTTAGTTTTATACGAAAAAAGATAATCGATGAATATTCATATGAAACACCTTCTAATAATAAACATGCTTTTAAGCAATTAATATACTACATATCTATCTGTCTTTTAAAAAAGGATTTATAATGATGGATATATATATGTCGATGATTAGTTGTCAAAAGAATACAAACTTACCAGATGATGCCATATCGTCAAAATCATGAGGAGTTGATGTTGTTGACATCTGTCCTGTCATATCTGATGATGAATTTGTTGTCATCATTGAATGAAATGGTATTTGAGACCAACGAGGACTTGAAACAGCTGCTAGTACTACACCCTGGATAAATATATTATTTAGTATAAAAATTATATTAAAAAAATATATTTTTTTTACTTTTAATTTTCGTCTTGCATTAAATTTACGAAGTTCTTCAACAGTATCAGGCAAATGTTTTCTTGATGCAAATTTTTCACGTTCCTAAAAATAAATTTTCTTATAATATATCTGTCAATGACAAAAGAATTTTTTTTTTCAACAAATATTTCAATGTTCAGTTTTAAATAAGAAACAATATTTTTATTCTATAATTTTTATAAAAATTTCTTATATTATAAAAGCACATTAATATAAACAAAAGACATAAATTTAAAAAGCATTTTATAATATAAATAATTAAACAAATCCATATCCTTCCTTTCATTTTATATATCTAAATTTAAATTCTCATATATATCAAAAGAAAAGAAAATTTAAACGATAGAAATATCCGAATATCTCAAAATAATATATATTAAAATACTTGATATAATAAATATTAAAATTTCTCTAACAACTCACTCGAATCCAAGGATGTGCAAGTGCTTCTTTAATTGTCATTCTTTCATTTTGATTTAAACATAATAAACGAGTACAAAGATCTTTTGCTGATTCAGATATTTGATCCCATTGTCGACTTTGCATCTATAAATAATATTTTTTTAATTAAAATATATCTTTAGTAATAGAATTACTTACACTATAAACACCACTTGTAATCATTTCAAAAACACGATTTTTAGTACCAGCAAATGGTAAAGTACCCGTTAAAAGAACATATAACATAACACCTAATGCCCACATATCAATTGGTCGACCAAAACCAGGTGATTCTCGTTGAACAACTTCTGGTGCCATAAATGCTGGTGTACCAATTCGACTTGCTTGAATTAAACCAGATTCTGGTAATTGTAAAGCAACACCAAAACCACCTAATTTAACTGGTGCAGCATTTTCTTTCGAAGATAATAATACACAATGAGGTTTTAAATCACGATGAATTATTCCACGATCATGAATATAACGAACAGCTTCAAATATTTGACGCATATAATGACTAAAAAAAAAAAACTATATGTAAGAAATAAAAAATATTTATTAGAAAGATTTACCTAGCTACGGCTTCGCTGTATACAAAACCAGCAAGAGCACGTTTTTCTATTTCGAAACATAAATCTGCACCATCCATGCTAAAAAAGTAAAATAATATTCATAAATTTTTAAAGAAAATCAAACATTATCATTGCTTTGAAAACAGTATTTTTTAATATTAAAAAAAAACTAAATATTTTCTAAAATAATCTTTTATTTTAAAATAAATATTCATTTACATACTATTCAAAGACCATAAAAAGACATCCTTCAGATTCAAATGTTTCATATAATTCAACAATATGTGGATGTTTAAGACTTGAACAAATACTTGCTTCACGTCGTAAATCTATATATGAAGAAAAAACAAATAATCAATATCATTCCTTCGAAAAGAAAATATGAATTTAATTGTAAAATTTTACCATCAGCAGAAAATCCTGGTGTAGAAGTAAATTGTTCAACATCAATAATTTTAACTGCGTATTGTTTATCACCAGTTTTATTTGTACAACGACGAACTACACTGAATGGTCCTCTTTAAAATAAAAATATTCAAATATAGAAATAGTTATAAACATAATTAATCTTCCATACTTTCCAATAATTTCATATAGATTATATAAATCCGAAAAACAAATTGATGATTGTTCATCATTATCAGGTACTGTTGTTGTCGTTTCTATATGCATGATATCAATTGATAGATGCTCATTATGAATAACTAAAAACACAGAAAATTTTCTTAAATATATGACGAAATAAATGTAATGAGAAAAACATGAAGAAAAAGACTAATCAAGCTAATTTCATTGCATTTCCTATCATCTTGACATGACAGGATCGAACAAGCAGATGGAATAGTATTCAGCAATAACAATTAGCCTTAACCAATCAGAATTGAGAAAAAGAATTGTAAATAAACAAAAATAATATTTGATCAGTATGTTAATCAATCAGAAGAAATTTTGAAATTATTTTTTCCGTTTGTGAAAACAAGATCAATAAAAAAAAGAATTCATATAATATATTAATTATGAAAAGAAAAATTTTTCTTTTTATAAGACCATTCAAATACGACCTCTTTCGATTGATATATTAACCAAGAAAAAAATTTGTTCATTAAAAATCTTAATTATTTTTTATTATTGATAATTTTTAAAAGATCTCATCTTTTCTATTTTATTTTCTTAAACAATAACAACATACGCAATAAAATCTATATTCATCAGTCACTCGTGCGATCGATGATGTCTAAGTACACGCAAAAAGTATCACATGTTTTGTTTTCTTTCTTCACTTAAATATAAGCATAGAGTTTTTTCTTGTTGTCAATAGACAGCTGATATTTTTATAATATTTTCGTAAATGAAGATAATTTCTATCTATTTTTTTCTCTACTAATAATCAAATATTTTTAGATTAATATTTGATCTAAAAATATGTGTTCACCATCACCTG
>JAJEKB010000010.1:184845-200605 GCA_022393335.1 Macrotrachela quadricornifera | reverse complement strand
TGAATATGAATTATTAAATTAATTAAAGATTCTGATAGAAAAAAAAAGCGCAATAAATACAACAATGTATCTTTCAAAGGTTGAGTTGATCTTCTCTCAAGTTTTCATTCTGCTATTAATTTAAATACACTTCACCTTAAACATTAGCCGTCTGTTGATTTTTCAAGGTGAAGTACAACACAATATTTTGTTTACTAAGATCATTGATTTCTTTTTTTTTATATACATACTGGATTAATTTGTGTTTGTCCACTAATATTAATACTATCTGCAACGACGCTAACTTCACAAAATAAAGTTAATTTATCATCTGGTAATAAACCATTAGCTTCATCAATTAAAAAATCTCGACGAATAAATTTTTTAAATCCCCAATCTTTTCCTAAAAATATTATTATAAAACTTAAAAAAAAAAAAGGAAAAACGTTATTTTTTGTTTACCTTGAACAAATCGATAAGCACGTTGAGATTCCATTGCTTTAGTTTCATCACCTTTAGCATTAAGTATTGAAAATTTAAATTTTGCTCGTGTTTCAGTTTTACTATTTGGTGCAGCAACAAGTAATAGATAAAGTGATAAATAATCTTTTGATTCTTCATCAAGACCTTTTGGATTTAAACGTAAACACCATTTAAGTTTATCATTTGTATTTGCTGAAAATGATGATGATTTTAATGCTTCACCCATTTCTTCACGACAAAATGAAAAATTATTTATTGTCCAATTAAATGAAAACTAAATTTTAATAAAAAGTTCTTGTTTGTTTTTTATTCTATTTAATTATTTCAATATACATACTTTAATTACTTTCACACTTGTTAAACACCATGATTCTGAAACAGGTTGACTAAATGAATGTATCGGTTGTTGAATTGTTTGTTGATGATTTTGTGTTGGAATTACAATATTATCTCCATTCATACCACCCGGTATATAATGAATAGATGGTGATGGTGCTCGTACAACAACTATATTCTGCGGTGAGTCAGGAAGCATCATTTATATGTTAATTATAGTAGGAATTGTTTTTTTTTAAACGCAAGGACACATACACACTAGTACATGAATGAGAGAAAAATCTATATAAAATGAAGACGAAAAAGAAAAAGAGTTTTTACGCGCGGTATTATTTTGATTATTTAGAAACGCAAAATATGAATATTCAAGAATAGAAAAAAAGAAATAAATTGACCGACATATTAACGGTCAATCATTTACTTCTATTTTTTTTCCTATGCGTCAGTTTGTATGAGTCATAGAACAATATAATTGATAAGAGTTATTTTTGACAGATGATTTTCAAAATTGAAATATTTTATCAAAAAATTTTTTCAAATTTCTAATTTATATTTTTTATAGATATTTTTATTATAATATTTAGTGATATCTAGTGAACTTTTCTATTTGTAGAATTTATATACCAATCAAAAAAGATCACTTACGAATGTATATTAAAAGAAATGGATGTGTAATTTTCGTATAATTTCGTAATATATTTACCGTTTCTCTTATCGTTTATTACACATTGACTGGTTGGTATACACAATATGACAATTAAACGTGACAATATATCTAAACTGTAATAGGACAAAGTTTTGTTATATTTAAAATACTTAAATATATGAATGATTGTAATTTTGTACGTAATGATCGTCCGTGACAGAGGTGTGTACACAAATAAAATAAAGCTTTTTTTTTTCACTCTGTTTTACTGAAAGGAAGAAAGTCGATAGAATATTTTTGATAGAAAGATACAAATTTACTGACGCCAATTATATACCCCATTATAGAGATGAAAAAAAATTTAATTTAAATAAAAGGATATGTAAGATGTAAAAATAAGAATAACTAGAGCAAAAAATACATGAAAAGACCATATCAATCAACAATCTTTCACTACTGTAAGCTCTCTTTTAAATTCATAGCTTTCAATTCGGTTAATCTGACAGGAGTTTGACCTCGCCAAATAAATGCTTTGACTATCTGATGATTTTTTGTATTTATTTTTCATCAGGGATTTTCAATTACAATAACCAACAAACGCTTTTTTTTCTTTTGGTCATTCTCTATCACAAAAACATTATCTGAATGTCTGGCAAGAACCATCATTATCCCATATTTCTCATGCTTTTATACATCTTAGCTGTAATTTTTGTAAGCAGTTTTTGCGAAAAAGATCGTATATAAATGCATGAATTATTAATACCAGTGGATGTTCAACCAATATGCTTCTCTCTTGATATATACAGATGAAGTCAACAAAAATTTTTTTCTAAAAATACGGAATAATTTCATTACTTCAATGTATAGAAAGACAATAACTACTATCCACTCAAAAATACAATGGACTTGGTTGCAAGCAAAATAACTCCAGATAGAAAGCAGCTAGAGACCTGCACTTTTCATCATTATAAAGATGATGAATTTTTTTATTAGAAACTTTGAAAATTTAATTGGTTGAGTTTTTGTGTGACATTTTGAGTACTGCCTGGTCAAAAACTTTTTCATTGGATTTTAAATTTTAATATGACCATTCGATAGAGAAAATTATTTTCTATTAATCTGCGCAAGGTCCAGCTCTCGAACTTATACGATTCGGAAGCTATAAGCATTTTTCTGAGAGTCTCGATTTCAGTCAATTGACTTTGGATTATCTGAAAGAACCTTAAAACATAGACACGTGACCATGTTGAGTTGAATGGTGATGCTTATCTTCAGTTTCGAAGCGAATTAGTTCACTAAATTGAAAATTTTTCAACTATCGACTCAATACATCATAAGCAGCCAGAAATCGTTCGAATATGAAAATTTCAGAAATATTCAATATGATGCGTTCAATGGCTGCAATACTGAAAATAAACATCACCATTCAACTTAGTACGATCAATGACCTATGTTACAAGTTTCTTTCAACTAATTCAAGGTCAAGTGACTGAAATCGGAGTTTTTAAAAAATAGGCAAAACAACCTTCTCTATTAAATGGTCATATTAAAATTTAAAATCCAATGAAAAAGTTTTTGGCCAGGCAGTACTCAAAATGTGACACAAAAACTCAACCAATCAAATTTTCAAAACTTCTAATGGTGAAAGCCATAGGTCTTCAGCTACTTCCTATCTGAAGTTATTTAACTTGCAACCCAGTTCATTATATTTTTGAATGGGTAATAGTCACTCTAAAGAGATAAGATAAGTTATAGATAATAATTTAAATGCATCTCTCTTGAAAGTTTTAAAAAATATGCCGTTTCAATGATAGAGATAGATCCTCTTCAATAGAAATTGTTTAGATTTTATATTCGTTAATCTTCAGTCCTTCAGACACATTCTGATACTCATAACAAGATTTATCACTATAGTGAAAAATTTTAATATTTATGGTTTATTTGATATTTTTAGAAAAAAAAAATTTTTATCATTGATAAGCCTACAAATGTGTTATTATTATAGTATTCATAATAACAATTGTCTATCCTATTAAAATGCTTTATATAACAGTTAGTAATAATATCTCGCGCATGATTTGATTTCTAACAATGAAAACTTCTAAATGCTTCCGTTTTGTAGAAAATCTGAATATATTTCGATTCATTTGTTATGGATTCTCGGCATCTTCATAGAATTATTAGTGTGATTTACTAACAATAGATATGCAATATTGCTTGTTTATTACAGCAGATGTTAATGTTAATAGACCATAGATTGCATGCATGCTTTTCAACTATAATAAATTTGATGTAAAATAAATAAAACATAAAAAAGAGCTTTTATTAGTAATAAATATTGTACAGGAATAATAATAAGTCTTTCTCTTTTTTTCAGATTTCAAGTCATTTCTTTTTTTTTTTGTACAAAAATGAGTTTTACTTTCACACGTGGTTCTCGTCCATTGAATCGTATTATCCATCCATCACTATTCATTTCATATTTTCTTGGTGGTCCATCATCGGTAATTAATTTTTTTTAATCATTTCTTGTTTTATTTAAATTTACATCGAGTAGAAAACTATGATGTCCATGGGTAATGGACTAGGTGATATTCAACCAGTATTTGCAGGACAATATCAACAGCCACCAGCAGGTCTAGCTGTTTTAACTGGTTCTGATCATTGGAAAATTGAACGTGTAGTAGCAATAGCTATGCTAGCGATTATTCCAGGTTCATTTGTTTTTGATTCAGTATTTATGAATTATTTACTGGCTGCTTCACTTGCCATTCATGCTCATTGGGGTTTGTTTTTTTCATACTTTTCATAAAATACTAATTATATATTTGTTTATAGGAATGGATACACTATTAATTGATTATTGTCCAGGAAGAGCATTACCTATAGCTAATGCTATTCGATATGTACTTACAGTTATTGCTTTTTTTGGACTTTGGTAAGAAATAAAAGTTTTTAATTATTTAATTTATTTCTCTATTTTTTTTTATATAATAGTTATTTTAATCATAATGATATGGGTTTAACAAAAGCATTGAAAACACTTTGGGCTATACATTAAATGATATATTGTTGCTATATGCTTGTATAATAGAAACCAGTACTGAATATAATTATTTTCATTTTTACTCTGTTGTGAAATTTATAATCTATTGTATTTTATTTTTTTTTCTGTTGGATAAATATCGGACGAAATATATTAACATGTTTTTTTATTAAATTTAATCAAGATATACCAAAAATTATAATTTATAATCAATGAGCTTTTAAATCAACAAGAAGTTTAACAATGATAGTTAATTGTAAATACAAGGTAACAGGTGTTTGTAAAGTACGCTTCAACAGCTTAAAAAAATAATAAAACTTCAGTAAAACGAAGCCAAATGTTTTGTATAATTTTTTGAAGCTTGTCTATGCATGTTCGTGAAAACACTGCTTCTCCTTGTGTAGTCTTGCGGCAAGTTATCGCGATCATACTTAGATAGGCTTCAAAAAATTATATGAAACATATGGCTTCGTTTTACTGATGTTTTATTATTTATTAAGCTGTTGGCTGAGAATGAATCAGAGCGTATTTTACAAATACCCCGAGATAAAAGTATTTTTTACATGAAATCAAATATACATGAATTATCGATAATTATTGTGATGAATTTATTTATCGAATTTTATATAACTTCGAAATATTTTATTTTACACTTGCTAAAAATATTGTAAGATATTTGTGTTATAGGTACTGACCTATTTACATGGGACAAACAAACAAATGATTTAGCAGTATCATTAAATGTCAATGTATATGGACATCTATTTTTCACCACTGTTACATTCATTAAAGCATGATGTCTGTATAGAGTAAAAGATATATATATATATATACAATAACAGCATGTTTTACGAAACAGATATAAGACATCGGTTAGATATTATATACTAGTTAATATATATGATATTGGACTTAACCTCGCCTCAAGTAACATTAATCATGAGTAAATGAATATTAGAACAAGAAAAATGCATAAATATACATAATCAAAGTGATGTATGTTGTACATAAGTTCTCTGATTATGAAGGTAACTGATTACTAAGCGAAATAGAACGGAATTTGTTGTACTTTTAGTTCTTTGATTTTTTTTATTAAGATTAGAATTCATTCATTATACACTTTAAATATCGAATCAAATAAATTAAATTATAAGATTTTTCTTCATTCGACTAAAATTACATTTTTATCTTCATATAAATAGTATAATTCTATAATTATGCTTTTCTACTTATGTTTGTCCATCAACTTACCGTTCTTTTTTGATTATGATTATCTTATATTTTGATTGTCAATGCCAACTGTACTTATTATTACATCCGAATAATAATAATAATAATAAGATAGACTTCGAACTTAATTCCGAAAAAAAAAATATCTAAATATATTTCTATCAGAAACCTAATACAAAAAAAATAAACATATAGTAATGATTATTTATTGATATAAAATACTCAATCTAATAGTAGGACACTGTTAGAAAAAAAAAGTTAGATAATAACCTTGACTGTTGTTGACATCAGTAAGCCCAATAAATGAATTCTAATGCTAATTGACAGGACGTTTATATCACTAATTTTCTTTCCTATCCTTTGGACTTTTCTTTCATCAATTACTTATAACTATTATTTGTTGTTCTATTTTGATTGCAATACAATCAAGAAAGAAACCTCTAGATACAACGAAAATATTCGATTACAAACAAATGTGATGATTTACTGATGTAATCTATCAATATGATAAGCACTAACACTAACAACAACAACATCTGTTTAACTGTCGCGCTGTTTTTTGTTGATAGTGATTTCTACTAGTAAGAGAAGCTCGAAATAGCTCTTCGCTATTTTTTGTTTCTACAAGATATATTACATTGGATGCATAACAGACGTTTATCTCTATGTTTTGAGTAGAATCAACAACTTTCTTTAGTACATTTATATTGAATTAAAAGCTAAACGATAAGTTATGGTGAGTTATTACATTAGAATTTTATTGTATATTAAATTTTTTTTATGTAATTAGGAAGATACTCCACATTTAGTTGCTCATTTCATGGCTGCTGGAGCTGGACAACGTTTACAAGATTATCTTTTTTTACAACATACTTATGAAACAGTAAATTTTATTGAATAATAATTAATATTAATATCAATTTTCATATATTATTTAGGTTGGTGATCAAGAATTACAATTAAATCGTATTTTACGTATGCTTGATGAAGATGAAATAGCTCTTAATTGGCGTATTGATTTAACACCTATTGGAAGAGCACGATCACGATCTCTTTATGATTTTGATCGAACAGGTGATACACGGTTTTTACCAGGTAGTATTGCTTATCAACGTCTTCGAGAAATGGAACAAGAAGATTTAAAAAAACGTCCACCATCACGTCATGTTTATGATCGTCGACAAAAATCAATGGAACAACATGATTATTCACCTTCAACAAATTCTAATTATACTCCATCTGCATCTCGTCTACGTGCTTTAGCTGAATTAGAAGAAGCTGAAGCAAAACGAAGACAAAAAGCTAACGAAAATGAAAGTAAGTTAAAAATTTAATAGAAATATATTTTATTTAAATAAGTTTTTTTTTTAAATCAATATAAAGATGATAATGACATATCTGAAGAAATTGAATTAATTTCATTTACTGTTCATTATGAAGATTTATCATCATCATCATCAACAAATAAAAAATCAAATGATCAAGATTCTTTAGGTTATCTTTTATGTGAATGGGCATCACCAAGTTCATTATCTGGTATAAATTATTATACAATCGAACGTCAATTAAATAATAAAGAATGGTTACCTATTGGAGAAAAAATTGATAAATCAAATAATCAAACTCAATTAAATATTTCATCATTAATATCTAATGATAATAATCAAAATATTTTATCACGTTTTCGTTTAAAAGCTCATCTTAAAAATGGAAAAATATTTACAAGTAAACCAACAGATGAAATAAATATTAAATTAATTGATGAAAATAATTTTATAATACCTGATATTGAAATTCTTTCACCAAATTCTGTTCAATTAACATGGAAAAATCATGAAAATGATAATACAAATATCTATGAAATTGAAAAGAAAGAAGGACAACAAACTGATTGGGAAAAAGTTACAAAAGTTTTATTATCACAAGGTTCAGCTCAAATAGATAATTTAATTGATGCTAAACAATGTCAATTTCGTTTAATACCATCATCAGAAAAATTTACAAAATCAGGTATGAAAAAAAAACAAAATAACATATTTCGAAATTAATTTATATGATAAAATCTTTTGTTTTTTTTTTATTTATTTATAGAAGATGAAATTGAACCTGATTTATTAACTGTACATAATGTTAATGAATGGCTTAGTTCATTACGTCTTGTACCAACATCATCAAACACAGTTGATGTTGATATTTCTGAAGAAGGTTTTAAAGAATTTGATCAATATAAAGTTGAATATACAACAATTGATCAACTTGATCAATGGAAACAAGTATAATATTATATATAATAATGTAAAAAAAAAAAAAACATAATTTCCTATTTATTTTTAGATGCCGGATATAACTCGTGATGTACCACATTTAACTATTAATAATCTTAAACCAGGGATTGATTATAAATTTCGTTTTACACCTATTTTACGTGGTACAACAATATCAAATGAAGCAAATTCTTCTCAATTATCATTAGTTCTTGATGTTAAAATGCCATCAACAAAAAAAGGACGATGTTAGTTCAAATATTCTATTTAATATTTAAATTATTTTATTTTCTTCTTTATTTTAGTAGTCAAAGATGAAGTTAATACATGGATTGTTCCACCTCAATTTGCTATTCATCAAACTGATCCAACAAGTATTCTTATTGAAGCTATTCTTCCAACTGATAAACCAGCTATATTACAAGGTGTTTTTGATGTTTATTCAAAAAAAGAAACAACAAATGATAATTGGACAAAAGTATGTAAAAGAAAAAATTTAAAAAAAAAAGACAACAAATAATAAATCTATTCAATATTTATAGATTGGAACAATTGATAAAGATCATTTAAGTATAGTTACTAGAAATCTTGAAGAAAATACAGCTTATGCTTTTAAAATAAATAATCAAACATCACGATTATCTGATGAACAAAATAATATTATACAACAATTTAAATTAGAAACAGCATCAGGTTAATAAAATATTTTAATATTAAGAAAATTTATAAAAGTTTATTTTTTATATTTTAGTTAAACTATATGATCCATCATTATTCTTGGAAAAAATTAAACAAAGTTTAGAAAATGTTGTTAATGGTGTTATGCGAGCAGGTAAAAATTAAAGAAAAATGAATCTCTTTCTTTGATATCTATCTTATCAAATTGAGATATAGGTTGTGTTATAGTTTGATGTAGAACTATCGTTATATAATGCTAAATTTAGAGATATATTTCACCGAAGTATATAAGGGTAAATCTAAGACTACACGGATAGCTTTATTTTGTATAATCTGTTATTGATTCCATGTTTTGTTTCCGACTGTTAGTAGAACTGGGAAGCCATATGTAATAATGATTCTTGCAATTAGTGTACATATGTTTAATATGGTTTTATCATTAAGTTTAGAAGCTAATCTTGATAAAAATCGTATGAGATTGATTTGATCGAAAATCTTTGAAACGATATGTTGTAGATGATATGTTTAATTTTATTTTTTATTGATTCTAATGATTTTATAGTTGTGTCTTCTACTTTGATTAGTAGTGAATTTTATATTTCTTTCTTAAACGAGAATTGAAATGAATTAATTCTATTTTTATTGTTTGTAAATCTAGCTTCTATCCCTTTTTGCTTTCTTTATCAACAATAAATGAGAAAAATTTGAGGTTGTTATACTTGTTCTTTGCTATTCTTTAAATGTATATTACGTTAAACAAAATATTTCGTGATAGATCTGTAGTAAACACTTTGGAGTATTAATGAGAAAAAAATTTTTTTTCGAAATGATCTTTCATTAATAGTGAAACTTTAGTCACTTTAATACCATGTAATGACGAAAATCGAAAAAATACAACTCTTTTTCTGCTATTAACATATCCACAATGGTGAATAGATGCGAATTAAATCTCATATTCTTAAAACCTCAAATAGCTTTTACACATTTTCTCTCTTATTGTATCAGATAATACTGGTGATACTTAGACCTGATTTTTCGAACTACCGACAGTGAAAGGGACGCATTACGCGAACATACTGGTATATTATAATATTAAATAATTCTCTTTAATTGAAAACATTTATAGTCGAAATTTCTTCTTTTGTAAATTTCCTGTATTTTATATTTAGCTGCTGGTCATCAAACTCTTGAAGATCCAGTTAATATAAGTTTAAATGATGTAATTACAGAAATATTTCTTGATGACAAACTTGTACCAAATGAACAATATGGTTTTGATACATTAGCATTAACTAATGATTTACAATTATTTCGTGGTCCAAAACAAATGATGTTACAAGAATTAAAAGTTAATGAAACAAGTGAATCATCAAAACTTGATGGAGAAATTATAATACATAATTATCATCGTGGTGAACGTGAACGACAACCAGTTATTGTACGAGAAGAAAATGGTAATACACGTATTGGAAATATTGATGGTGATGTTATTGTACGTAATGTTGTTACTGATGTTTTATTAACAAATGAAGAAACACGTAATCAATTATCAATGAATATTGTTGGACAAGCATTTTTAAAAGGTGTTCAAGGAATATTAATAGCATCAAAATTTAAAGGAATTATTGTTGTGAAAAATGTAAATAAACCATAGGAAAGATGATAAGGAAGAAAAAAAATTTCATTTTTGCTTAATTTTTCTTTTTACTCATTTATATTTAATTAGATATATGTAGTTCATAAAATATATAATGAATAATATGTTAAGAATTGTTTCTTTTCTTTTTATGAAGGAGTTATTAATTGTAATCGATGTGAATGTGTTCGATCGAATTTTTCTTTCGATGATGTATGATCTAAAAAGATTATAAAAACATATCTTTAATTATTAATAAAATACTAACCACTCGATTTAGATATTTTTTTTCTTCCATAAAAAAATTTTGAACAAATATTACAATTTATCATAATATAAACAAGTGGATTAAAATAAATTGATGATTTTGCAAAAATTGCTAGTTTAAAAAATAAGATTATTATATAAAGAAAAAAAAATATTAATTTACCTGGTAAAGAACCACCTAATGGTGATATTAAATCTGGAGATAAAAATGATGAAATAAATGCTACTATAGCATAAGGTGTCCATGCAATTACAAAACTAACTAAAAATACAATAATAAATGTGCGTAATAACCTATCATGTTATTTTTCTTAATTTTTCATTCGGTTTTTTATTAGATTAGTGACAGAAAATAGAAAACGTAATTATTCTACACAAAAACAGTATCTTAATGACCTATCAACATGCAAAGATTAGTCAAAATTGTTAAATGAAATAATAGATTATTATTTACCAATAATAAGAAAAACAGTTGTTCCCATACGTTTTTCTATATTTTTTTTTTGACGAGGTCGATATGCATTCATATCTTTTTTCCACATTAAATTTCGTTTTTCCACATAATGTACCTAAAATAAATTATTTATATATATATATATAAAATCGTTTTTATTTACTTCAAGATAAATTTTTGTGTAACAATAAATCATAATAAATAATGGAAAAATATATGCAAAAATAAACATAAGAATATTATAACTAATGACATTTAATGTTCGATCTTGCCAACGTATTGAACATGATGTTAGTACACCTTCTAATGTATAATGATTCCTAAATTATAAAAGAAAGTTAATATATAATGTTATATACATGTAATATTATTAATACAAAATAGACCATAAATTGAATTATTTTATTTGTGATAGAATCAATATTTCTAATGTCTAACATCATTGTAAAATAATTAATTGTTGTTATACTTACCATCCAAATACAGGTGCTATTGCCCAAAATAAACTTCCAATTATAGAAAAAAATATTGATATATAAGCAGTTTGGAAAGTAACATATTTTGCTCTAACTGGTGTAACGATCATCCAATATCTTAAAATTAATATTAATTAAAATATTATTTTAAAAAAAAACAACTTATTCTTTTTACCTATTCAAAGATAAAGCAGTTAATAAATAAAGTCCAACCATTCCAACAAAATAAGCTATAAAACCTTCATAATAACATAAATATTTTCCATATAACCATCTAAATATAATAAATATAATTTTCAAAAAAAAAAAGAAATATATTCATATTTCAAACCTGCAAGCTAAATTGGACGTAAGAGGTAATGGAATTCCAAATAATGCATGTAATAAATCAGCAAAAGATAAAGCAATTATAAATAAAGTAATTGGTGATTGAAGACGTTTTTTACTAAGAAGGGTATAAAGAACAAAACTATTAAGTACAATACCAAAAATAAATACAAAACATAGATAACCACCAATCCATTTTAATACATGACATGATGCTAATGCTGATCGTGTCCATTCATTATCAACAGATGGATAAAACATTTTTTTAAAAGATAATACAAATGAACCACTCCACATTATCACTCAAATAAAAAAAAATCTATAATAAAAATACAGTTTTTTAAAATTTAGTAAATATCAAAAGAATTATGACATTCTTTAGTATTTATATTATTAGAAAATAATGTTATTGACTGAGTGAATAAGGGTTAAATCTTTGAGTGGTAAAAATTATTCGGATAATTTTAATAAGAGTGACATTTTCCGTTATTTATGATTTCAAAAAAAGTTAATTATAAAGTCATTTGATGCAGGAAAGAACAAGTGATCCGTTCTAAATTTACTTTTATTGAACAATGAATATTCTATTATCTTTCGTAAGTCTTATTGATATCATTTAAACATATTAATAATTGTCATTTTATGCTTCTATAAATTCATTCCGTTAATTCTTGAAATCTTCTCTATTAGGTTAGATTACTTCGCTTGTTCTCGAAAATATGATTACTTTGACATACATTCTTTTTTCTATTCTATTTTCTCCGAGAACATTGGAGCTATCAAAAGAAAAAAACAAAGATCGATTATTCCTGTTATAATATGTGTTTTAAAAAAAAATTCTAGTTTGCAATTTCGTCATAGAGATAACATTCATTGTTTTTAAATACTTAACTATGCTTATTCAATTGAATTAAACTCTCAATAAATTAGTAAAAACATATCATTTATACTTTCCTATATCTAATGATTGTATAATTTAACTTTTTTTTTGAAATCATAACTAATGTTAAATACCATCATTGTTGAAATCCTATGAATAATATTTGTCGCAGTTTTATTTAGAAAAAAAAAAAAACTTTTATAAATAAAATGGAAAAATATTGTGAATTTTTTCCTATTTATATAATTACTTTTTATGTAGGTAGACAATTCTAGCAATGACAGAAGAAAAAAGTGAATTAGTACACTGAGTAGAAAATTAGAAAAAATAAGAATGAATATATAACATTTCTACTTAAACAAAATAATAGAAATTTATTAACCATAAATATTTTATGCAGTCATGAATTTATTGAAAAAGAACTCAGATTTACAATATTATTGTCTAGATTAATAAGCTATATTTTGTTTCTTTTCATTTGACATGCTCATATAATTGTGAAAATAAACTCTACAACCTTATATAAATCATTAACTTTATCCACCTACGCATTGACTACATATAATAATGTCCGATTTGGTTGAATAAGTGTTTCTTATTACGTAGTTTAAAAACAAGATTAATTTGAAAAAATGTCTTAATATTTATATGGTTAAAGGAAAAAAAAACATTTCTATTTATAATGATGGTCTAGTCTGGATCATTTATTGTCAATAGCTTTCGTGTCTCGTGAGTGAAATTATTATTAACTTCGTTAGGATAAATAATAAAAGTGTGATCTTGAATTGCATACTATGACACTTAATATTAATAAATGATAGAATGTATGAGAAAAAAATATAGAAGACAAATAGCAATTAAAATCAATAAATTTTGATTTAAGAGAGACTTCCACTCACAAACGAACTTTGTTATTTTCTCTTCCGATTTTCAACGAAAACTCCAGAGAATGTTAGTTTTGGCTAGAATAGATAGTGGTTAAAGTATCTTTCCTAAAACTCACAGAAATGCACAAGTTCTAGTCAATTCATTACCTCTTACGCGGTCAAGGATTTCATAATTGGATCACTATGTAATCTTGTCAGGCTGGTTTTTAAATTGTAGAGTAACCTTAGAGCTAGGTCGTAATAGAGTCCGTTTTTAAATTTCTCTTTATTTGATTTTAAAAAAATTACTTTTTCGATAAATATCCAAATCCAAGGCGCTCATAGTTATGAAATATCTAAGTTTTTTATTTCAACAAAAGAAAAATTCAAAAATTGGACTCTATTACAACCTAGTCCTAACTGCCTGCTATACAACAAAAAAAAATTATTCCTTCTCGATTGAGTCGTTATTAAGAAATCCTTACCCGCATAAACGGTATAGTCGAAAAAATTGAATTTGAGAAAAACGCTAAACAAATTTTAGAAATCGATTTTTCATTTAAATTCTTTAGATTCCTTTTTTCATTTGTACGTCAATTGTGTATATATATAAACCTGCAGGAGTCTAGAAATATGTGATCCTTATCTTAACTGTTAGTAGGCTCGTAATGATTAATAAAAAAAGCCGCTTCGGTTAATACTGATGCAACTGGAACGGCAGTTATTCTAAACTGAAAAACATAGCAGCAGAGTCCAAGTTTTAGCTGATTAATCCGTCAGAATGTGGTCATTTAGCGAAAAGGTATATATATTTCAAAAGAGGAGACTTTGATGCATATTCTTATAATAAAAACTTAATTTCGAATTTTCTTCGAAAAAATAGGTTTTCTAAGGGAGGACTCACCTTAACATAATTGAATAAATTATATCGAAATAAACTTTTGAAAAAAAAATATATATACTGTTTCATTATGTCTTATGTCTTATGTCTTATCATATTTATAATAACAGATGACAAACAGCACGTAGTATAATTAGATAAGAGAAGTTTAAAAATATCTAAATATTGTTGAATAATAATTATTTTCTTTAATCATAATAATTTCAAAAATAGGAAAAAAAAAGATTATTACGCAGGATTAAAAAAGTTAGTTAAGAAGAAAATCAAACTATTTTATCATGAGAAAAATAAGAACTAAATATTTGATAAACTGTCAATTTTTAATTTCACTTTAAAAAATCGAGATTAATATCTCATTGTAAATGTCTAACAACAACTAATTACCTTTATATATTAAAATGTAGCAAGATTACAATATTTTACCATCGTTAATAAATATTCTATAGAGGAAATAGAGTGATGTCTGCTTGAATAATCAAGAAAAGTTTTGAAATAAAAAACTAAAGATAAGATTGTTTCTTGTCAATATATGTTTACGTGTAAGTTGCGTGTGGTAGTTCATTAAATGAATTAGCACTTTACAGAAAGAAACATTAAAAACGTGTCTTTTATATTATTTCATTTAAGCATGATAATGATATGTTTTTTATAGAATAAATCTTATTGGTCAATAAAAGTTAGGATCTGAATATCTATTTTATGGCAGACATTTGCTCTTATTTATTGATTTGTGAATAGAATGAATAATTATGATTCCATTGTATAATCGAAGTTTTGGTTATATTTTCTAAGTTCTTTACAGGTCATCAACTACAGGAAGATTCTCCTTTAAATGCATATAAATTTATTAGAACTATTACACTACAAAGTGTCCCAAAAGTCACTATACAAAAACGAAAATTTGAATATCTCTCTTACGCCTCGACCAAACAAGCTGATTATTTATACCCATAATAGCGGCATGTTTACACGTTAAATCCATATGGGCAAGGTTAGAGAAAATCTTTATTAAGTATCACGAATGATCTTAGCAAAAAAATATTTACTCTTTCACAGATAAGAAAACACCCAATATATTTAATAAAAAATTTCTCTAGGCATGTCTTTATGAACCTGAAGCTTGAACATGCCTCTATCATTGATAAAAGAATCAGTCCGTTTGCTCGAGCCTTAATGAAGATAATCAGTTTTTTTCTTCGTTGCGTAACTTTTGGACAACCCTGAAGAGTCATTTTGTCGAAAAAAAATTAAATACCTCCCCTACGGCTCGAGCAAATGAGCTGATTTTTTT
>JAJEKB010000010.1:105720-149845 GCA_022393335.1 Macrotrachela quadricornifera | reverse complement strand
TTTTTTTTTACACTCCTTCTTGTTAATATATGTATGTGGCGGCAATTAGTCTTTTGAAAAATGCCATACACATATGTACATATATAGGTAACATACTGATTATACAAGAACACTCGACTGGTTCATATTGAATATATAGGTATATAGTCATATAGAATATTTATGTCACTCAAGGACATTTCAGTAATTGTTGACATAGTGGTTTAATGTATGAGAAATGAACCGGTATGAAATTTGGGTCTACCGTTTTCATATATTGAAGATTTACTTTTACCAAACAATTTGTCGTTTTTTATATATTTAAATTATATTATAACATATTTTTTTTCTTGTAAGATAAAATATGAATTTATGTTTTCGATCATGTTGAAATATGATAGTAATCTTATTTGATTTTAATATTTATATTTATGTTTTTTATAATAAAAAAAAAAAAAAGGAAAAAATGATGGTTTGAAAAGGACAAAGTTGCAACACATAAAGTACCTGTGTGATATAATACTCGTTTGTTTTTTGACATTATCATTGAATCGAAGAGAAAAAAAGACAAGTTGCACACGTGTATTTTGCCTCAATATTTATATTTGTTTTTCTCTTTCGATCATACATTGATACGATTGAATAATAATTTCTTTTTTTTTTTTTTACATAAGTTATAATTGATCGTACCCAATGGTATTTTTTTCAATATATAGAAATATTAATTAAACTAATTATCTATAATAGATAAAAAATTTGAAAATACGTTATTTTTTTGTAATTAACATAATGAAAAAAATTATAAATGTATATAAGAAAAATTTTCTCGAATCATTAAAGCAAAATTGTTGAAATTTATCATATAGATTATATAAAAAATATTTCAAATGTTACAATCTTTAGTAAATTAATTATGATAATCAATTTTTTTAATTAGACACTAAATAATCTAAATTTATTTGATTCAATAATATTTACATTTAGTACATTAAAGAATGAATATCCTTGTTAAACAAATGAAGCTAAAGAAATGATTATCATAAATATGTGGTTATGAAAAAAATCGACTATCAAAGATTTCTTTCATGTATATCTTATTAATTGATGATCTTAAACTTTGACTAAGAAATCTTAATTAAATATCTATAATCTTTATATAAAATGTCGGTCAATGATGCCATTCGGAAACTAATTTTTCGATTGTAAAGGAAGTTGTATATGTTTTAATTATTTATTTTTTTCAATACAAGAAAATAAGAACTTTAACGATTATCATTTTTTTAATATATAATATTATTTTTAGATATCTAATAAGTACCGCAGAAGTCTTTAGAAAATCAGATATATTCTCCCTTCAAGAATCCATATAAGAAAGGAGAAAAAACCAAATATTCCTGGGAAAATTTTTACAACTTCATCATCGACCAACATTATATGGTATTTTCTATTAGAAGAGTAATAAGAAAACAGATTCAATAATGATTTTTGTAGCTCAAAATGTCTTATCTAATAATACATTTCGAATTAAGTTTATTTTTAATGTTTACATCAGATGTTTTATGAATGATATTCTTTTGGCACATGCTCTCATGATAGTTACTCCCCCACTCACCCTTACTCTCAAGATCCGAATCAAACCACCCTCGCAATCAAAAATCACTTTTTGCTCACTTCCCACGTATACCTTTAACCTCTCAGACATGTACGCCTATGCTTTCACATATATTCGCACCCACATCTTCACCTGGCCGGGAGCAACATTCATGTTATCTATACCAAAATTTGGCTTTTTTTTTTCAAGGAGACTGTATAATTTAATCGTTCTGCAATAGCAACGAATATTTATGTATGTTTTTTTTCTATTTGTTAAGACTCTACGATTGGATATATTTCGATCAAATAATGTAAAAACAAGGCTTCAATTTGTTTGTTCGTATACAATTTTTGAAGATGGCGATCAATATTCTTACAAACGTTTTTAATTAAAGAGTTAAAAATGAATTCGATAGAATTTTTAGCGTATTTTTTTTTATTTAAAAATTATTCATGAAGCTATAAAAATTTAAGAAATGCGAACATTTCAAAGATTATTACATCGCTTATTATAACATAAAAGTATCTACGTAGGTGGATAGATTTGCTTTCATTCGCTAGAATTTTCTACTAGAATAAATAAAGACCAAGGTACATATGATGATAGTATTTCATGATTTGAACAAATGGAAATAGTTATAACCAACTTTAACAGTTTTAATAATAATTTATAGTCTTAATGATTCAGTTTCATAACGTGTCTTTTTTTTTAATATTTACCAAGAATATCGATAGTTGAAGGATAAATATTTGATTGTCTAATATTTATGATTAGTATTAGTTACAACATACATAAATAAATTTTACTACATTAAATTTAAATATCTGGAGAAAATGATGTTTCTGATATGAATATAGAAGCAGATGGTGCTATTGATGAAAAACGACTTTGTCTATTTAATAAATTTCTATCAATTGATTTTGTTGATATTGGTAAATATTGATTATTATTGATATGAGTTTTATGAATATTATTATTTATTAATATGTTTGTTGTTGTTGTCGGTGCTTGAAGATATATATGTTTATTTGTTGTTGATAAAATATTTTGTTTTATAATTGTTTTTTCTTCTAAAAATTCATTATTATTTGTTGTTAAACAACAATAAAAAACTCGTTTAAAACTTGTACGAAATATTTCACTTATAAATGCATATAAAATAGGATTTGTTGATGAATTAACAAATAAAAGAAATTGTGTTATACTTGATGTTGGAATAAGTATACGACTTGTTTGTGGTAATAATTCACTTGTTGCAAACATTTGAAATGTCCAATAAGGTGAACAACATATTAAATGTACACTAATAACACTTAATACTAATATTGTTACTTTTCGTCGTGTACGCATTGATGTATGAGAACGACGATGATGTCGAGGAATTCTATATTGTAAACGATGAACTATTCGTATATGAAAATAAATCATTAAAATAAGTGGTAAAAAAAATGTTATTGTTGATGTATATGCAACATATATAAAATAAAATGAACGTGATTGAGAAAATGGTAAAATAATTGTACATTGAACATTTGATGATACAGATTTTTGTAATGTTGTACATATAATAATAGGTAACATTAATAAAAATGAAAATATCCATATTAATAATAAAAGTATATTTGGATTAACACGTGAACGCCATATTATTGATTTAGATGAATGACAAACAGCTAAAAATCTATCAAATGATAATAAAGCTAAGATAATAATTGATGTATATTGATTAACACCTTGTGTTAAAAAAAATATTTTACATACAAAACTTCCAAATATCCATGAACGTGTTATTATTGAAGAAATAAAAAATGGTACACCACTTAAAAAAACAAGATCTGATAATGCTAAATGTAATAAATATGTATTTGTAACTGTTTTTAATCGACCATAATTTAATACAACATAAATAACAAGTATATTTCCACATAAACCAATTAAAAGAACAATAAATAAAAGTATAGATAAAATAAGAATAAATAAACTATTTTCATTTATTGTTGGGATTAATATAGGCCAACTTGAATTTTTTACTAAATCATTATCACTAATGTTATACATCATGATTTTTCTATTAGAAAAAAAAAGAAAAGAATAAAGATTTATATACTTTATATATATAAAGAAAAATAAAAGTAAATGATAATAATAGGAATAATATTCAAAAGTTAATATTAAAGTAAACGAAAAGAATATAAAAATCATATAGTCACTAATTTGTTCTTAGTACACATTCTGTATAGATACATATTAATCTATTTTTAAAGATTAAAATTGGTAGCAATACGTTATCTATGATAATCACTGTTATTAGATGAATAGTTAAAAGTAAAAGATATATTAATCAATGTGCGATGTCTAATTTCTAGCCACATAATATGGTAATAAGATGATAATAATTTATGTTAGTAGAATACCGATGTAATTTTATAGGTTATGATAAAATATTCTGAATAAATCAAATATAATGACATCATTGCTGTTTCAAAGAACTTACTGTTCCTCTGAGTATATAGAATTTTTTTTTCTTCTTTATGTCTATTCTTTTTTATGATAAAGTTTTATGGTAGAGAGAATTAAAAGCAATATTGTTTTATTTTTCTATCAATATCTTGTCATCATGATTGACAAATTAATAAAAAATATTATTATTGAAGACAAATATTTTGTCTTTCTTTCATAGTTTAATAAGTAAATGATTGATAAGAAAAAAAAATTCAAATTTTTTTTTGCTTATTATACTCGATCATTATTTGATCTGCTTTTATTTTTTTTATTTATCATAGATTAATAATCCACCGTTGTTCTTCGAGTGCAAAAATTTTAAAATAAATAATAAACGAATTTCTTTTTTTTTATTTCCAATGTTTTATCATTGTTTAAATGAGTATTTGTAATAGCTTGATCTAATAATTGTTAATTTTGTGAATATATTTTATCAATGCGTGTAATGGCATGACCTAGTATTGCTCTTATCTGAGTAATCTGTGGGATTCGGTTTTTGTTGGTTGTAATTTCAGCTTGTACACAGAGATGTCCATCGCAGCTGAAAACCTGCCGCTGCCTTAGAAAGAAAAAACCACCCGCGCCGCCATGGTTTAAAAAAAATGAATCTACTGATTCTTGATTTTCATTATATATTTATTTTAAATTTATACAAGAGAAAAAAAAACATACACACACATATATATATATGCATATAAACACACAAACTAATTTTTTCATTTATACTGAAAAGATTGAATTAGTCTATAAAAAAAAAAAATTTCTTTTTCTAGCTATTGCTAATTCAAATTTACATATATCTGTCATTTTCATTTCTAAGAAATAAAAATGATTTGTATTTTATTATTGTTTTTTGTTTTTTTGTTCTTTGATTACTATAATTTTGTTTATACAAAATTAACATAAAAAGAAAAATATTTTGAGATTTCATTTATAAATAAAATATATGTTTCATTTAAACATCTCGACTTTCATAAAATAATATATAACTAGTTTCAGATTGTCGACCAAGATCATGAGAAACTCCATAAAATTCTTCAAAATTGGACGGATCAAGTCGCTAAAATAAAATAAATAATAGAAAAATTAAAATAAATAATAAATTCTTACATCAACAGTTTCATCATCAAAAACAAGCCAAGACCCATCTCGTTTAACAACAGCTATATAATGACCACGATTAGGTCCAATACCACAATGAACAACTAATGAAACAAGATCATATATACGATCACTATTTGTACAATCTTCTGACTAAAAAAAAAGTAATTTTATTTACAAAAAAAAGAAAATATTTATTATCTAACCGTATTAAGAAGTCGAAGTTCAAATGGAAAAACAACACGATAAGATAATTTTTTATATTGTTTAAATACTTCAAAATATTTAAAACGTTTTAAATGAAGTGCTAATATACGTGGTAATTTTTTAATACGCATTCTATTAAATAGAAAAAAAGAATTTTCTTATAAATGCTTTTTTTTTTCTTAAAAATATTATTTAACCTTTTTGTTGCTTCTTGTTTACTTGAACATATTTCACAATAATATTTTGATTCACCAGATAATGTTTCAACATTACTAAATACTCGTAAACATGTTGTTATTGATGTATTTTCTTCAACATCAATTGAGAGATCAAGGAAATTTTCATCTTTACTGTTAACCTAAAATAAATAAAATAAAACATTTATTCACTAAACACTAAATGAATAGAATGACAAATAGTGTTATAAAAGATCTATCTAATCATTTAAGTCTAGAATTTCTCTGTTTTTGATAATGTATGCTTTAAACATATAGAAAATGATTCAATTTTGTTTCGAAAAATACCGTTTCACAATTAAGACATTTAGTTGTTGATACAAGTGTTCCTTGAAAAAGTTCATGTATCCATGTTTCATCTATTAATGAACTAACGCCAGACATAATATCATTATTTATACTAAAATTAATTGAAGATGTTATTCGATTATGTTGTGCATCACCATTACATTGAAGATAATTATTATTAGTAATTATATTATTTGATTTATTACGTTGTTTATCATATTTTTCTTTTTCTTCAGCTAAAAAATAAAAATAAATAAATTAAATATTTTAAATAAAAATAATTCTATTTATACCAAGAAGAATATCACCACAAGTATTAAGTAAATGATTAAGAAATTCATGTGCATCTTGTTGCATATCATTATCAAATGTGCCTTAACAAAATAAATATTTGAATTTATTTATTTGAAACAAAAAAGATTTTTTTTGTTACTATTTTCTTTTCGTAATTTATTAATAAATTTTTTAGGTTGTAATGCACCTGTTCGTCTTTTACCGGTTAAAATCATATGAAATAAATCAGCTAAACATGTTAATAAATTATCTTTTTTATTCTTTTGTGTTAAACGATAATTTAAAACACGTTCTCGAAATGGTTTACAAAAATAAAGAGCTTGAAGCACCGAATTACAATAGCACGTATTACCAAACTAAAAAATAAAAAATATATATGTGCTTTCGTATTAAAATCAATTGAATCGTGATTCTCAATACTATATTTACAATAATAAATAACTTTCACAAGTCAAACTATCTATAGGAAATTATTTTAAAAACCTACATTTACAAGACCGAGATAATGTTCATTTGAATTTGATCCAACGATTGAATGACCGCTTGTATCAGATGAAACTCCATGACCCTAAATAAAATTTTTTTGCAAAAAAACAAAGCTCGAATTCAAATAATAAATCCTACCATTTTAAAGCAAAACATTTGTTTCATTAAAAATTTTATCCTTTCGCAACATATATTATCTAAAAATAAAATAAAAAAAATTCATTTCACCATAACAATTCTTAATATTATCAAATAATAAAATCTAGACTAGAAGATTTTAATAATAAACGAATAGATTTTAAACGATGACTATGTAATGTAAATTTTTCCCAAAAAATTATTTGACATAATGAACATAATATTGGTATAATAATAAGATTATTAAATAAATTTTTATATTGTTTATCTAATGAATAAAATAATCGTGAACTTATTATTGGTGCTAATGTTTGACCAGGTTTTGATAAAAATGTCATTGTACCAAATATTAATGTTGGTAATGGAGATATTCTTTTATGAATAAATTGATCTTCATCAATTAAATCTGTTATAATTAAATCAGATAATTTACATATACCTTCTGTGAACATTCGATTACTTAAAAAAAAAAAAAGAATTCTTTCATTTGTTTTTTTTAATTATTTATATTTTACCTAATAAGAAAAAGACAAAGTAACCAAGTAGAATCTTTTCCTTGAATGAATAAATATAAAGCAAAAAATAATTTAATATAAAATAATTTACGAATTATATAATAAGTTCCTTGGATTTTACATAGATAAACAAAATAAATATTTGTTACATGTGGTAAAAGAAATGAAATACCTGAAAATAAAAATTTATAAAAAGATAAAAAAAGATATATTAAATTTACCAAGAATAATTGAAGCAAATGAAGATGTTGGAATGAATATATTAAGAATTAATGGAATTGAATTACTATTAAAATGACAATGAAATACCTAAAAAGAAAAATAGTATTACTAATTGCATAATAAAGATATAGAATGTTTATTAAACGTAAAATTATCTTGATCTCTTTAGTAGTTATTATCATTCTGTCAGAAGCAAAACATTAAACATATATGTTCATTTATTAGCTCTGAGCGGAACGAATATACACTCAAAAAAAAATTAAGGCTATCCACAGATGAAGGCGATAGGCTGGTTCAGAAATACTCTTTCAAAAAGATCTGTGTATTTTGCATAGCACTTTTTTCGATCACGCTTCCACTGCATTCGTCTCGACATGAGATAGCAAAAAAAAGTTGAATATTTTATATACATACTTGAATGAGATTTACAAAACTAAAAATAATGCAATTCTTTTGTTTTGTAATATTGCATATAAATTGCCAAAGATTCGGTATATGTGCTGGAGAAA
The DNA here is from genome assembly GCA_022393335.1 of Macrotrachela quadricornifera. NCBI lineage: Eukaryota > Metazoa > Rotifera > Eurotatoria > Philodinida > Philodinidae > Macrotrachela > Macrotrachela quadricornifera. The sequence goes on along the minus strand of JAJEKB010000010.1, from coordinate 141,774 downwards.
TATTTATTTGACTAGATCTAAATAAAAATCATTATTAATAATAAAAAAAAAACGGCCGACTAACGTAAGATAATCTTACTTAATATGATAATAAAGTAAAATTTGTTTCATTAATCGAATAACAATAATAGATCCACACATTGCTATTATGGTTAAACTTGTTATAAATATTCGAAATAATCGAAGATTTGATGACGACCAACATAAATATGAAATTAACAATGGTAATGAACCTTTAATACCAAAAGCAAACATAAATAAATAAAATAAATCATTTTTTACATACCAAAAGCATTTCCAACAGCACTAGCTGAACTTAATAATTCTCGTTTATGATTAGAAATATCAATTAATAATGAATTATAATTCAAATCAATCATTGTTAAAAATGTATCATAAAAACATAAAATTAAACCAAGTTGTAAACAAAGTAATGGGGAATTTATTTCAACAAATGAATACCAAAAAAAGAAGTGATGATAAACAAAATAATGGATAACATATTATTAAATAATCAAGACGATTATAAATAGATAAAATAAATCGATCAGAAAACCAACCAAATAATGGATCATTTAAACAATTCCATATAAGAAATAAACTTTCAGCTATCCAAAATAAATATGAATCAATTTTATAAATTGATATATATATTTGAACATAATAAACAAGATGAATATAATGTATTGATGTTTTAAAAAAAGATAATAAACTATAATATATATATATTAATTGATAATTAATCATTTTAAATACATATAGGTTTTTTTTGTTATATAAAGTTAATAAAATATGACTATTTTAATATGAAATAATACTCTAAAAGAAAATACAAGAAGATTTATCAATATTGAAATTTTATTCTTACCAATCTTGAAAATTGAAAAATATCAATTTTAAGAAGATTATGAAATTCCATTCTAAAACAAAATTATACTCTTTATAAACAATATATGAAGTTATTTCGAAGTTTTCATAAGACAATTGAATGAGTTTAAATTTTGCTCTCTTTGCTTGTAGATAATCTATATATATAATGCTCAGTTTGTGCCTGTTCTTCTGTGTCGGACTAAAGATAAAAAGTCGAATGAATCTATTAGCGGAAGTTCCCAAATACTATATAGGGTTTCCATAGATTCTCAAGGACCATTCTATTGACCATCCATAGGTCTTGAAGGGAGTAAGCTAATAAGTAATGAGGCGATCAGAAGAAAAGACTACAAAGGACACAAGACTGTAAGACAGTCGTGCAATATGGAAGGACTCATGTTAATTCTTTATATCTATACTTTAATGTGTACATCTGAAGAAGAATAGGTTCAATTTTTATGCTATGAAAGTATGGAATACGCTCTCTATCATTTACCGATATATAGTTAGCAAAATTGAGCTGAAATAATCACTAATTACTCTTAATTGAAATGATTAAGTTAACATTGGTGTGAGTTCCACGACTAAAATGAATGTAGCCGATTACATGATCTCAGACTTGTCTAGAGAAATTCCTAATAAAATTTAATCATATTTAGGCATTGTCATCAAATTGACATGCATCTTCATCTACTATTTTAATTCATCAATCAAAACTTCGAACTTGTCATGAAAATCTTATGAAAGTGCATAATTCCCACAAATTTCACTAAGAAAAAAAATGATTATTTCTACTTTCTAGATGTATATTTCATTATCTCTATCTTCAATTTGAAATAATTCATAGTATACTCCTTCAAGTATATATCCCATTATCGAGTCATGTTCTAGAATATGTACTCGGAACCTGCTCATGATTTTCACAATTTCTTTTTTGTCAATTTAAGATAATACCCAGATGTTGAAAACGAATGATTGGCTTAAATCATGACTAATGTGTCGAGGTGTAGAAAAACAATTTATCATAATAATAAGATGAATAATAAATGAGTTTTTTTCTCATAATTCTTTTTTATCATCTGAAAAACAAAACAAAATACATTAATGTGCACACATGTCTTTTAAATATAAATGAAAATCAAACAAATTTTTACATCACAGAACATAAATGTTTTTTTTTATTTTTATTTTTATTCTTGATGTTGATTTCTTTCTACAATAATTGGACGCGAACATAATGCACAATTTTGTGTTGCATAAAATGCTTTTTGTAAACATTTTTGATGAAATATATGAACACACGGTGTTATACATGCAACACCAATTGTTAATGTATTATGACATATTGAACATATATCATTATATTCTTCAATTTGTTCCGCTGTTGCTAATGGTAATTGATTAACATTATCCCATGCAGATTTTCGATTGCGAAATATTTTCCAACCACGACGTAAATTTTTTATTATATTTAAATATGCATGTATACCAAGCATTAATGCACGTAATGCACCACGAGATTCATAACATAGTATATAAAAACCATTAAATAGAAGAAAAACTCCAAGAATAAATTCAAAACATGATGTTACAGCTTTTATACGAAATACATATTCATCAAATGAATCAACATTTGATAAACGATTATGAGCATCAAGAACATAAACTGTATATTGAGCAAGTGATGCTAAAAGACGTACAATTAATTCTAATGAAAATGCAGTCACAGCTAAAAGCCATGTAGAAAATGTTGTTAAACGCCATAGCATAATTATATAAATAATAACTAATAATAAAATTAATAAGCATGTATAAACATGTCGATGATGATATGAACGAAGAACAGGTGAAGAAAATAATGAAGTTGATTGTGAACTAAAGAAAAATTAAATTATTATATCTGTTTAATTATTCTCAAGTTAGAAATTGAACATAGCTCTAATCTTTATCATCTATTCTTATACAATGATGTATATTAAGTAATATATCATAATTATTTTTGATTCAAAAGAACTGACATTATTTTTTTCTTGTTTAACAATATTTTTTGTAATAGATGATGTGATAATAATAATTCGCCAAATAAAATATTGAAGATTTTTCGTGTGAACAAAATATCCTATATTCTTAGACTACAATCAATGTCATAAGATAAACCTTTTGTTATAAGAGCCCGACTGAGCTTACAGAGAAAATTTTAGTAGAAAATATATCACGAAGAAATGGTGTTTGCACGTTCAGATTTCGATTATCGTACTTGCTCACTATGAAAAATTACTTTTAACCATCAAAATTTTGAAGTATTGGTCATTTTTATTATATCTTTTTTCTATAAGTGACTGTAATCTAATAAAAACATCAAAATTTTTGTTAACGCTAAAAATACAGTGAAACAAAAACGAATGAATGGTACGACATCCGCGCCAGCTTCTTTAAACATCTTATGCGAATTCATGACTGTCTCATATTAGAGTTCGATTGTTCCTGCAATTACCCAAAAACATAGCTCCAATTCTCGTTCCGATTTGCAAAAATAAGAAAAGAGCGGTTCCGGTTTGGTCCCCAAAATATCCTGTAGAACCGGAATTGCTAAATGATCCGAGATCTACTATAATATTTAAATCAATTTTGATTAGTTTATTATTGAGACTCTAAACAGCACAGACTTCATTATTTATATAAAGTAATACCATAATCCTTAATCGAAAGACTTAGAGTAAATCAAATTTTCTTAAAATAGATCTGAAAATTTTATCATTTATCTATGATTGAATATACCTAACGACAGATCAAAAAAACTAAAAAAGATTTACTTGTTTTCAGGTTGTTTTTCTTCTTCATGATTTTCATCTGTTTGATTAAAAGCCATTCTTGTTGTCATTGTTTGCATAGCTACTTTAAGTAATTGTGGTTCAAGAATTGTATGAAGAAAATGAAATAGAGCAATAATTAATAAACTAAATGCTTTTAATAAAGGTACATGTCGACGATTAAGATCAAGTCGACTTATATTTGATTGAAATAATAATAAAAAAAACATCACACCAACAACAGTACCAATTTGTTCAACATCTTCTGTCCAAAGATGAAGAAGACGAAATAAACGATGTGATATACTTTTCATTATATGTGAAATAAGACATGCCAAACTAATTAAACTAAAAAACAAACAAACAAATACATTAAATAATTTTCGAATAATGAGTATTTGATTTATACTATTCATATAGCAAATAGTCTTAATTTGAATCTGACGTTTTTTTCAATACAAATGAAGAAGAATTCGATGAAAAGAAAATATTGTCATGAGTTATTAAAACACCAGATGTGATTTAAGTATCTATTTTACAATCATAAGGACACTAATTTAGAAAATGAAAAATTTATTATATATATATTCCAATAATTCAACTCAAACAAGCATTGAATACATGTTACGAACACTAAAATATTCATTTTTTTTTGCATAAAATCAATAATTCTATTTCAAGTTATTAAAAATTTTAATCCATTATCATTTACAATTTAAAAATAAAAAGTTTCTTACGTAAACATTGTTTCTGTTCCATAAAATAAACTAGTAAAATAAATTGTTTTTCCTAAAGTTTCATTATAATTAATTATATTATTTTCTAAAGTAATATTATCATTAATATTAGTTATATATGGATTTGCATATTTAGTTCGTATACATAATGGTAAAACAATAATTTTTGTTAACCAAAAAATTTTTAATAATGTACCTATATATATATATGTGCTTGTAAATAATTAATAACTGTTTGTAAACCAAAATTTCCATATAATTGATAAAGTTCACGTAAAAATTTAATACGAATTAAATCAATTAATGTTTGTTGATGATAAATAAATAATTCTGAAAGATGTACAAATGTCCAAATTAAATAATAAAATTTTAATAAATATATATGATAATTTGATGATATTAAAAAACGTATTATCAATAAAAAAATTGGTGCAAAATGACATAAATATGTTTGAATTTTATATGAACGAACACGAGGACGTATATTGAGCATTTGAATATAAATTGATGCTAATAAAAATTGTAGAACATACATATTTATTGATGACGATGTTGGATTATCTGCTATATAAATCATTTGATAATCAAAATAAATTACAAGTAATGATATTGTATAACTATAGAATATCACAAGATGTTTATCAGTACATAATAATAAGAATATTAATACAATAAGACCTAATGAAAAACAAATAAGAATTACAATGATATTGAATTAATATTTATCTTTCAAATATCGATTTTAGATCAGATGTAATTTTTTATATCGAAATATTGTACCGTCTAAAGCATTCTTTTTCTTTTCATATACTTAGTTTTTAAGTAGAAAAAACGAGATGATAATTTTAGACTCTCAGAAAAAAAAATAAAGATCTATTTACAGAAGTGTTTTTTTATATAACAATAACAAAGCTTATTAAAAAAACAACGAGCTCTAAGAATCACTTCACTTTTACGTACTCTATTAAACAAAAAAACAAAATTAAATGTGTAGAATAAACGTTTACAAAGATATATTTAAAATGAATGATTAAAAACTACGTTTCGTTTTGAAAAGGAATAAAAAAAAATATTTTATTTAATTACCTAGAATAGGTATTGAAATAAATATATTAATTTGTATTAATAAACGAAATAAATAACTATGTAATACATAACTAATTGGATTAACTAATATATGATTTTCTTGATCAATAATTTCAATTGAATATTTTAATATAGAATCAATTAATAATGAAAATTTTTCAGTAAATAAATAATCATAAATAAGTACAAATGGAATACGTAATAAACAATATTGTATATGTGTTATCGTTTCTCGTGGTATAAAACGTTGAAAATGTTCAAAAAATGTTTTACGTCGTGTTACATCTGTTGTCATTGAATTAAGAAAAAAAATCACCAGCGATATGTACTTCATCATTATCCATTTTTTTTTTAATTTGTTAGAAGTAGATAGAAAAAAAAATACTCGATCAAGTTAACTTGCGAATAACAAAAAATACATATTCATTGGATAGATTTAATAAACCAATGGAAAATCAATAGAGGGAGACATTTTTTATTAAATAGAACAAAATATTTTTCTAAGAAAACTCAATGTCATTATATGAATATGAATAAACAAATGTTATATATGAAAGTTGACAATATTACCTTTCGCAATGTATCATGTATGATATATTACGAATTTGAATTAACTCTCTGTAATTTTTTCTACTGTTCTTCGTACTATATGTAATATGAATCGATTGAAATGCTATCAAAATTATATTGTACTTATTGACTGTACTTTATCCTCTATATTTAATCAATGTAAAGGAACACTTACAAAACCACAGGTGTATACGTTAAAGTAATATAAAAAAAGAAAAATACTATTATTAGTATTTCTAGAGTAAAATAAAAATAAAATCAAGAGTAAAGATAACAAACAGATTATATATATGCAAGAAATATCATCATGCAATAATTTTAAAATAAAACCATAAAGAATATGTCTAAAAACTAGCAAAGCATTTGATATCTTTTATATTAATAATTGCTAATCAATCAATTAAGTACATCCACATGCAAGATAAGTTTGTTAAAATGATATACAGATTGAATTGATTGTTTCCATTCTTTGCCACTCAGAAAGATTCATGTTTAGTTATTATCATGACTGTTCTGAGTTATATTTAGTGATGAAAGAATTTTAAAGTAGCTATATGACAGTTGTTTATCATTTTTTATCAACTATTTTGTAACAAATGTATGATTTACAAGAATTACAGATAATAAATTCTTGTTTGATTCCCTGAGGAATTGAAATGCATTGATCATTAAGTGAATGTTCATTGTGAGCGCAAGCGAAAAATAAATCATTTCTACATTTAACAATAGGAGATTCGTTTATGGAATATATAATAAAAAATGATTAAGATTTTATATTGTAAACTTGTGAACAAAGAATGAATAAATATATTTATTAAGTATTAAATGTTTTATATCGTTTAACAATGAGAGTATTATGCATCGTTTTTGGACATTTTCAAAAAAATTAGAAAAAAAAGTATATTATAAAATTTTCTATTTCGAATAATGTGAGTATGCAGCATGTGTGTTCAGGTAACATTGCATTGGATTTATCACTTAATATAGTACAAACTATGTAAAGGATATGTTTGTCGCATAGATCAAAGCGATGATCTATTAACAAGAAATCGTGTTTACAATCAACAAACAATTAGTATTTATGTTGTATCAATTGAATAAGAGCTTAATATTGTTGTTTTTGAATGTAATGATACATAATTTGCATATCCAAGGAGATATTCGAAAAGCATAGCTATGTAATGATTATAAGCCTTTCAATAAAAGTTTTATAGTTCCATCTATTTATACGAAAACTTCTACATTCTTTCATTTACTAAATATATAATTTTCTATTATTCATAAGATGTAGCTGATTCTATTATTTTTTGTTATTCATACATTCGATATTATCTCCCCGTGATATTGACCTTCAGAAAAAGTTTTTTGTTGTCCATTAAGATTTGGTATTTTTCTCTTTATTAATGATCTGTTATTTAGACTTGTTTATGCCGTAATAAAAAAAATACACGTTAATAAAAAAAAATTTGAATAAGATAATTAAAAAAAATTCTACATGAGCACAATATAGTATACTATAAAAAGAAAAAAACAAATAATCCATGGAATGTGTCGTGAAAAACTATATACAAAAAAAGAAATTCAGACAAACAAACAGATTCATATCTATCGATTAATAAACATTGCAAAAGAGATAATTAATAAAAGAAGAATAAAATTCAATGGTTTTATTGAACTAGCAATAGCAATACGACATTTTAATTGATCAAAACGTGACATTCGAGAATTATTACTCATTAATATATCCCATTGTGTATCCATAGCATCACCATTAAAGAAATCATTTTGATCAATAAATGGATATTCATAACCTGGTCGACAACGACATTTATATTTTCCTAAACGAAAACCACGTCCAAATATTGGTTCACACTAAATTAAATAAATAAATTATTTTTAATAATTATAATAATAAAAAAAAAACATACGACTGTGCTTTGATAATCACAACGATCACTTCCTTTAAATGCATTTGGAACATAATGAGGCATTGAACATTGATTTATATCTAAGTAACTTAGATAAGCATCAACTCGCACTACACCTCTAAAATCAATTACAAAAAACAAATAAAAAAAAAATTTTTTTTAATGATTTTATTACTTGAATTCAAGATTAATTCCAAGTACATCAAGTCCAAAAAATGGTACAGCATATGTTACAATCCATTGACGTGGTAATGTAAAATTTCTACTACATTGAAATGTTGGTGGAAACCATTGACCATGTCTAAAAAAAAAAAAAAATACCACAATTAAATATTTATTATCTTCATACTTTAATTCAGGTGCATAAGAATAAAGTGGAAAACCAGATTCATGATGTACTAATGAATTTCCAGCATAATCAGATCGAATAAATAATTTAAGCCAAAATTCTGTTAATTCTGAACGATCAGGATTTGTTGCCCATCGAGCTTTCATTGTCTACAAAAGAAAAGAAAAAGTAAATGAAATTTGATTTATTCGTTTTTACTCGAAACCAATTTTCATTTTCATAACCATCAGGTAAACCGGCCCAATCAACAACGGTATATTTTCTACTAATATCTTTTTCTGGTCGATATGCATATGGTCCAAAATAAGGTAAACGATAATTACGAAATTTTCCACGATCAAAAAAATATTCCAACACCAACAACTTTATAATCACCACCAGCTGCAGCTAATACTTCACCAATTAATTGTTCATCTGTTAATTCAAGTTCAGCTTTACGTAATGGAAAATCTTCAGCTGGATTAACAACTTGATAAAAATTTGATAAAAAATGTGCTAATGTTAATGCTAAACGTGCTTGGGATTCAAATTGTATATCAACATCATTTAAAACATCACCTGGCATTGTTAATTCATCTTCAGTCATAAATTCACATAAATTTGGATCACGATTAAGACGATCATAAAGTTGCATTACAGATGCAATACGTGTTGGACGTTCATAAGCAAAACGTTTTGAACGAATTTTTTTTTTTTCATTTTCAGGTTGATTTGGATGAAAACCTGTAACAAGTTTACCAGAAAATGATGCTAAATTATGAAGTGATGATTTAAGATAAGATGTTGTTGATAATGATAATGTTGCAATTGAATTTACTTTTAAAAGAAAAGAATATATTTAATAAAAAGAAAAAAATTAAAATGTACTTGATGATTCTTTAAGTGTTGGTGGAAGAATTGGATCTTTACTTAAATCATGATAGAGAGATCCATTTGATATATCATCAGTATTATCAATTGATCGACGTGTACGTGCAGCGAATACTTCCACATTTGATTGATAAAAATTTTGAGGAATTTGTTGATATACTAAACAAAAAAAAAATGAATTTAATCTTGAGGATAGGTTAAAGATAAGTCTATCGAGCAAAAGAGATAGGCTCGCGTGATAGAAAGCTTCAATAATATCGCAAAAATCTCATATATTAGCTTTCGAAATTCGAAAAAGGTCTTATTATACATTTTTAGTCAATAATTTTCTGAACATCTTGTTTCATGTACGTAAATATATCTAATATGATACATACATTCAACTTTAAGACAATCGAAATTATTTGCATATTCTTCTTGTGTTGCTTTTTCAATAACATAACCTTTAAATGGTCCATCTTGATATGGTGGATAACGAAAACCAGGTTGACAAAGACATTGATATCCACCACGTCGAAATCCAAAACCCATTAATGGTTCACAACGTGTTGTTGGTTTACATTTATCTGTTCCAGCAAATAAATTTGGTTGTTTTGATTGTGGATCATTTGATTGAGCATTTGTTTGACCATTTTCAGCACATTGATTTATATCCATCATAATAAAATCAATTGATGTTACAGAAACTGCTAAATTACGCATTGATTGTAAATGTCGATATTCTGTATGTCGTGGATATATATCAACAATAGGTGAAGCAGCACTTATTATCCATTTATTTGATCGACCACAATCAAAATATGGACGTGTCCATAGAGTTGGACCTTTTATTTAAGAAAAAAAAAATTCAATTTTTATTTATTATAAAAAAAAATAAATATACCTTGTGGATCTTCTGGATGTGGTGGACCATAAAATTCAATATTTTGTGGTACATCACGAAGTTTATACATTCGTTCAGCTAGTAATAATTGAACTGTATGTACTGGTTTACCTATAAAATAAAAGAAAAATCAAATATATATCTAAGATATTATAGGAATTATTTGATGATTATTAATGTAATTTTTAATTTACCTCGTCCTTGATCATTTCGTGTTTGATCTGGTAACCATTTACTATACCATTCATTTCCTCGATTATAACGTGATGTATATTGATGATTTCGTCCTGCTCCAACATCTTCTTCTTGAATTGTATGATTTGTCCATTCATTTTTCCAATTAAATGCATCTATTTAAAAATAAATTTTATTTCTTTTTATAATAAAAATTATGAAATTTTTAGTTTTTTTATTACCATAAAAATCATCTGCTCGCCATGCATATGGACCAAATAATGGAATTGTTTTATTAAAAAAATTTTTATACCAATGTGAATAATATTTATCTTGATCAAAATAAATTGCTGAACCATTAATCATACTTCGACCACCTGTTATATCAGCTATAATTAAAAATAAAGAATATTTTATACTTTATCATATTATATATTTACCAGCATTATGTAAAAGTATATAAGTTAAACCAGGTTCTTCAAAATCAAATAAACGTTGAAATAAATAACTATATAAAAGAGCATTTCGATGAGCCATATTTCGTACATGTAATAATTGTGTTCGATTTCTCATAATAATATCTTTTTTAAGCATTTCAATAGATGGTTTTTGATAAACAGCTTCTTCAGGTAATACTAATTCACTTGGTTGTTTTTGAAAACAATTACCACTAGTAACTGAATTAATACGATCCATTATTTCATCGATTTTATCATATGTTATCCATTCAAATTGTGAACGACTTTTATTAAGTAAAAGTATACAAAGAAAAAGATATATACATAAACGTATAAACAGACCCATGACCAAGGATCTAAAAAAACAATAAAATAAAGTTATTCACTAGAGAAACAAATCAATTAGTATAGATTCTGATGAATCATTTAATTCAGGTACTCGTAAATAGTGAGTAATTATTTATGTCAATAGATTAGATTATTTCATTGATATATCATTGTCTTATTCTCAAGGTAATTGTTATTCTATCCACCAATATAATCAATGAATTGTCTATTTGTTATATTTAAGAAGTAAACAAGAGATCGATCACCGGTCGAAGGTCATTTATTCATTGAAAAATTGACAGCGGCCATATTGTCAATTTAATTGACATTATGAACTTTTTTTTTACCTGTCATTAAAATGATCAATCAGATAATACAAAAAAAATCTAATCTTAAAAAAAGTAATTTTTTCTTTTTAATCATTTCTCATATATTTTTTTTTGTCTTTTTAAATAATCATTAATTGACTGTAGCGCTTCAATTTCAATTCGTCAAAATATATTAATATTAACTCTATTCTTTGTTCAAAACACACACAATATTTTTGTTCATTTACAATGTCAACTTGGCGGAAAAGATTTTCGTAAGAGTTAAAATAAAGAATTAAAACTTTTGTAATTTATTGTATTTTGTTTTCTTAGAAGAAAATCACATATATTAAATGAAAATAATGAACTTCTTTTAAATAATAGTATAAAATATCGTAAAAAATTACAAACAGCAATAACTCAAATAAATCGAACTAAAAAATCTGTACAACGAAATCTTGATAATTCTGATTCAGATATACATAGTAAATATAAAATCTATTTTATTTTTATTTTTATTAAAATTATATTTAGTTGCAAGACTTATTAATGATATTGGTCAATTATCAGATTGTAAATCTCTTCAAGTATTATAATTTAAAAATGAAAAGAAAATTTTTATTTATTTTTTTTTTTTATAGGAAATAAGTAGTTTAATTGATTCGTTAGCAATGCGACATCAATTATCATCAAGAATATTTAATGGTAAAAAGAAAATTATTTTATACAAAAAAAAAAAAGATTTATTTTATATAGAATATGCAATGAATTCACTTGAAGAATCTTTAAAAAAATTAAATAATAATATATCAAATGATTTTGATAAAACAAAATCTATTTTTGAACAAGCAGCAACAAATCATTGTTCAGATCATACAAAAAAACAATTATTTAATAAAGGTTTTAATAGAAAAAAAAAATTATATTCTTACAATTCTTTTTTTTTTAGTTCAAACTGAATGGTCTAAACATCAAAAATTAGCAATAAAAGAATTTAAACATAGTTTATCATCTTATTGTGATATTGGATTATATAATCTTAAAATTCAAATAGCTATACTTGAAAAACTTCAAGTAATTTATAGAAAAAAGATTATTTACCGTTTTTAATAAGATTTTTTGTAATTTTCTATAGAATTTTATTGATCAATTACCTCCTGATGAAAATGATAGTTTACCAAATTTTGCTGATAATAGTGTACAAACTCGAAAAGAAATTGATACTATGTTACGAATTATGCTTGATAGAGCACCAAATAATTCAGCTTCTTTACCTAATACAAAACGACCAAAATTTCTTAGTAATCAATTAACTTTATCAAGTAAAATTTTTCTTTTTTTTATTTAATATAATTTTTAATATTTTAATCATTTTTAGATTCACTTTATTCACCTGAAATTACTGAAGCCGCAGCTCGTTCACATGGACAATCATTACGAGAACAAAATGCAAATCTTATTCCTCAATATCCTTCTATACTTCCTCCAACAACAGCAAGTGCTAGTGCACAAATACCACAACATGAATCAATAATTACACCTATTACTCCACACAATGATCAATTTCAAAGTAAATTTATCCATATCTAATAAAGAAATCTCTTCAATTATCAAGTCATATTAAAATCGAGACTATATACATCATATATGCCCTAATAAGTTAGGAATATTCGTTGTTAGTGTAAAATTACATAGACGGTAATTTATTGTAAAAGTTTTCTGTTATTCCTATTCTCAGATACAGTTAAGGCAAAAGTATGCTTTTACATATCGAAATTTTTACGGAACCTCAAGTAGGTTTCTAACATTGATTTGATAATTGTACAGACTTTCTTATAAAATCTAAGGCATAATTTTCAACTAACATTATTTTAATTACTTATAAATAATAAAATTTATAAGGAGAATGTTGAATCTGACAAATATTAGCATCTATTCATAGAAAATTAAAAAAAAAATATTAATAAAATTTTCTTTTATTCAGATACACCTGATAATGATCATTTACCTTCATATACTGATTTATTCGTTGTACCGAGTAGTTGTAAAGAAGCACGTATACAACGACGAAGTTCACGTTTAAATAATCAATAAATCAAATTATTCTATATATGTATAAACAAATCCTGGTATTATCTTTGTGCTTGTCAAATGAATTTTTTTGTATATGTATATATATATATGTCGAAGTTATCTTTTGAATTTTTAGAATTAATTATGACGAGATCCTTGAATATTTCTTAAATAATTTTTGATAAAAACTGAATAGAAATCTGTAGTGTTACTTTCAGAAGATATCGATTTGTACGAAAGAAAATCTGTGATTTCATTTCTCCTGATAATCATAGTTTTTCTTACGGAAGACACTTTCTGAGTTTTATAGAGTTTAACCTGAGTAGTCTAGATCGACATACAACAATCAGATTAACATTCAATGTGTCAAACGTATACAATATCTGTAATGACAATCGAGTATCTTGGTATCACATATTCTTATCCTATTTTTAATAAATATTCAAGGATCTCTCTAATTTACACTAGATCATAATTAATTCAAAATTTAAAAAGTTAGCTTCGACATATATATTTATATCAGTATTAGAATGTAAAGAGAATAATTCCTAATATATATGTGCAGATCTTATTATCTAATTACTGTTACTGTTTAATTAGTCATATCTTATTGTCAGAAAAAAAATAATCAAATGTAGTCTTTGCTTTGTATAAAATTTTTTTTGTCTCATTATCTTATTTCAAATATATTGATGATATCAAAAGAAAAAAATCAAAATAGTTTAATTGTGCCATTATTAACCATAAAGATATATTTTATTATTGAAACTACATAAAAGAAAGAAAGAAAGAAGAACATTAGTTAATGGAACTACAAATGATTTATATTCTGATGGTAATAATGCGCATATAATTGATCACCGGTGAATAAAATTTTGATTTATTTATTTTTTTTTTTTATAATTCTGTTACTCTTGTATGATGTAAACGAGGGATAGACACTGTTCGATTGTCTTGATTTGTTATTAATGGACTATTTTGTACTGAATCATATATATGATTACTGATGCTTAATGATGTTTTTGATGGAATTGGTGGTGGTGGTGGTGAAGGAGATCGTTTTGGTGATTTCATATGAACTGATGTTTTATCGGGTTGTAAACATTGATTAATAAATGGAATAATTGACGATGATGATGATGATGTTTTATTTGATTTTGAACGTTTAAGAATAATATCATTAGTTCTTTTTGATGAAATATCTGGTGGTGAAGTTGATTTTGTACGAAAAATTTTTTGTTCAGTTTTATTTGTTTTAGAATGGCGTAAAGATGAATGGAATGATGATGAACGTGTAAACGATGTTTTTGATGGTTTAAAACGATCTATAGATAAATTCTATTTTAAAAAAACATTTTATTCTTTTTATGAATTATTATACCTAATGAATAACAATTATATTTCATAGGTGTACTATCAATATCAATTTGTTTTTCTTTTGAATCAAAAACAATTTGATTTATTGGTAATGATATATTTGTTAATGATTGATGTATTGATGATGTTGTTGATGTAATAAAATTAAAATAATGTTGTTTAGGTAAAATATTTACAAGATTATCTATATCATTATTAATAATTTTATTCATTTGTTGATAATTTTTATATAATTGTATACCATATAAAATAATTCGAATACCATTTATCCATCGTTGATATTCATCATATGTATTTGCACATATATAATAAATATATTTATTTGATTTTTTTTGTATATGTGCATATTTTAATGCAAAACCATATGAAGTTGGAGAATTTAATGTTTCAATCCAATTTTTCGAATAATATAATTGTATATTTGGATCAAATTTAAATAAACAAATAAGATCACGTTTTAATGAAGATGATTTTGGTATTTGATAAATACCTGATTGACGTAAAATACATGTATGTTTTTTCCATATTTTACGATTTTTATCTTTTATATAAAGTATACTTGTTATATCATCAGGTAAAATAATTGTATCTTTTAATATATAATTATTTAAAGTATCATTTGTAGAAAAAAATTTATTTGGTTCTTCAAATATTTTATATTTATTATTATATTCTTGAAAATATATTTTATTATTTGTATCACGTGACCAATAAATTAATCCATCATTAATTAAATTTTGATGATCTTCAAATACACGATAAATATGTAAATCAGATAAATCTTCAATAATAGAATAATTTAATGATGTTGATTTTAAATGATATTTATAAAAAAGTAATATTAATATATTATATATAGACATTGTTTCGTCAATTAAAATATTTTTTGTTGATTGATCTTCATTATAAATTTTAACAAATAATTTTTTTATATTTGCTTCATGCATTTTTTCTAATGCTAAACGAATTTGATTTTCTCCTGGATTAGTTTTTAATATATCACATGAAAGAACCTATTGAAATGTATAAAAAAAATTTCATTTTTATTCTTAACGTAACCTTCTTTCTAAGTGATTTTCCATTTAGAATGGATTTTTTTAAGACTGAAATTTCCAGAAATGAGTATAAACAGAATTTTTAAATTTTCTATTGTCCAGTTTTTATGAGTATCTTCGTAAACATGTCTTAAAATTAGCATAAAAAAAGACTATGATCAAACGTTAATAAATTGCACTATTCTCAACTCAGGAATTGATTTTACCGAATGGGAATTATTTCAATTTTTCTCTTGGGAAATCATAATCCGGGACAAATGCTAAAGAAGTTTCTAAAATAGATTTTTTTATTCAAAATCGGGAAAAGATAATATTAAAATGGCAAATCTTTAATATATACCACCAGATTTTTTTTTAAAACTCTGAAGTTATTCGATAGCAGAATGACAGTTAATCCATCAATAAAAACAGTAATTTCGATGAGTTCATCCTTCTTTTGACTTCTGTAGGGAACCAGAGATAAATTTTTCAATGAAAAAAATATATCGACTAACTTAGGATTTTGTGGCAATTCCAAGTATGATATTAGTTTAAAGTAAAATAGGACTTTTCTATAATAAATATCCCTTCAAAATATCGGTCAAAAAAGTATAAGATCGTGTCCCGAAAGGGTTATATTCTTTTTTAACTTTGCAGAATATGTGATTTTGTAGCTTTTTAAAACTGATTATCAAATAAGTACGATCAAAATATTGGTGAATTCAATTTTTAGATTCAAATATTCATCGAAAGATGATATATATAATAAATGTATTAATGGTACCTACCAATGTATATGATCTTTATCTCGTAAAATTAAATAATAAACTAACGATTTATATCTAGGATTGAAACCTTATTAAATTTTTAATTTTCATACTATCTTATCTGGTTTAATAAGTTAGATGATTTGCCTTGTTATACGTCCTCATCTCTTCGCAAAAGCATAATAATGACTTTCAAATTTGTTCCTATATCAAATCTTAATTTGAGTACTTCTTTTTTTGAAAGGAATGATCTGTTTAATTTTACATACACTAGAAGCATGTGATATTTGTTGATTTATCATTGGTAAACTTATTGAATCAGTTGATTGTGATAAACCACTATCAGAAAAATGTTCTTCATTTTCACCTTGATGTTGACATTGAATTGAATCACTAATTGCTGATGATGATGATGAACTATTTCCTGAATCAACAAGTTCAATTTCAACATTATTTAATGTATTTGTTAATTTTGCTAATGTTTGATCAAGTTCATCAAATTGTTCAATAATTTTTGATGAAATTAGTTTTTTTTTATTACGAAATTGTTTTTTTTTATCTAAACGTTGTTCAAGTTCATGAAGTTGATCAATTAATATATCAAGATCATCATCTTAATATTAGAAAAAAAAATAAAAATAATATTTTTCATTCAATGACCTTTTCTTCTTCTTCTTCTTCTTTTTTTTTTGAAGTGATACGCGATTTATTAGACTAAACAAACAATCCGAAGGGAGTTTTTCTTTTTGCTATAAGCCTTTCTTTAATATATAATGAATCCTATTATGTCTTTATGTCTTTGAAATAAGTATTATATGATGATAAATTAATACTCAGACAATTTTTTTCCTTTATAGAATAAGTGTTACCTTCTTGTTTAATATTGGAAATTATTGGTGATATTATCGTTTTACTTCGAGCTTGTCGTTCTAATGTTGATAATTCTTCATAAGCTTCTCGAATTTCCTGTAATATAAATAAAAATAAGATTCTATATATATACAATTTATTATTTATCTTTCCATATGGTATTCATACAGATGTAAAATCAAATGAGTTTCTCAGTCGCCTTATGTATTGAAGGTGAACGATAACAATAGAATGTGATGAGACTATAGTGACTGGTGGAAAATTGACTCATAAATCAAGTACATATTTGATATTAGAATATAACATGAGAATAAACATATATGAAAAAATAAAAATTTTCCCAATCTATTAAAAATTGAAATATCTGTTTTTTTACTTAGATGAAAATATAATTAAATATATATAAAAAAAAAAACAAAAGAAGTTTTACTTGTCTAAATGTATTTAAATCACCAAGGCAATTTTCAACATTTACATTGATTGATAATTGATCTTGTTGTTTTGTAGCATTATTATTATTATTATTATTTGTTATAAATTCATCTTCAATTTGATCATCATCACCTGTTTCGGATTCTTCACTTATACTTGACATTGAACATCGACGTAGGTACATTCGATGATACATATTTATTTCAATTATATATCTAAAAAAATAAAAACAACAAATAAAAAAATCCGTTGTCTGCTAGTTCACTAATATAGATAAATTGATTAAATCATATTAATAGAAATATGGTGATGTAATGGTATGTGTGAAAATTCATAACGAGAAGTAATAGGTATTACTTCACGCGTGACATGTAGAAAGAGAAAAAAAAATGACCGATGGTGAACGTTACCGCATGTTTTATGGTTAAAGTATAATCTACTTTTTTCTCGTTTTTTTTTTCCCTGTATAATGTATGTGTTCAACTCACTGCAAGAATGTTCTTAGTAGATTGAATTAAAGAGTATAAAAGGTTCATTAGCTAAATGTTTATTGGAGAAAAGAAGAAGACAAGCTAAATATAAAAAATGTGAAGAATAAACATTTCAGGTTCATAGACTCCAAAGTAGAGTTAATGAATAGATAACCTTGTCAATGGTATAAACAAACTCTCATTCACTTCATTAATATGCTTTCATATTTTTAATACTAATGGTTTAGTCTTAAAATGAATAAAATTAAAAGAATGTCTATAGATGCTTGAGGTGGTGAGCTGTATTTTCTTTTCTTTTCTTTTTTCTTCACTTTCTCTCTCGCACCGAAAGCATTGTATGCTAATGAGCATTGTCCGACAGACTTTTTCTTTTTTTTTTCTTCTCTTCCTCTGTCTCTCTCTCTCATTCTCTTTGTCTATTGTCTGGTTATCTTTTCTTTCATCAACTGCTTAATCATCTATGGTTTGGTGAATTGCAATACACATAAAGGTTATGTCGTAAGAGTGATCGTGTTGAGGGACGATCAATGTGTGGATGTATTTATTCTTTTCCTTATCATCACTTCATTCTCTCTTTCGCTCGTTTTCTTTTTGTGTCATATAGTTACTTATAAAATAACCTATGCATATACGTACATAAAGTATTGTGTCATATTCAGATTATATATATATATATATATCTTATCCATTGTACCTTGAACTTCGACAGTTATTGATGAATATAAAACATAATGAATCAATGAACATAACTAATTCTATATAAAAGATGTAATACAAATGAAGACAAAAAAAAAATTAAAGAAAAAGAAAAGAAATGTATGTTGAACAATCAAAAGATTAGAATCACTACGTATGCTCACACGACGTCTGTGCATATTCATTCGTTTTACTATCAGATTTGATGCGTCTCGACATACGCGTGCGTACACATAAGCGAACAAGCCTTCATTATCCGATCATTATATACTTCACATATAGACGCACGTACATACATTGAATATATATTCTCATTTAATCAAAATGAGATGAAGTGTATATGACACGTACTCACGTTTATATATATAACTATATCGATCGGTTACAATTGTATATGTATATATATGTATGTGTTATAATCAATGAATACTTTCATTTTATATATTTAGATGTACATATTTGTCAGAAATATTTTTATTTAATATAAAATCAAAGCAAATTGTTAGAATGAATAATTTATTTGATTGGTATTTTGTAATTTTGAATCGAATATTCTGTATATACTGATTATCATTTCAGTTTGTTATCATATGATTAACGGATAGAATATATATATAAAAAAAAACACGATTGATAGGTTAGATTTTATCTATATTTCTAGTAAAATAAAGATGTCGAATATAATAGAGATACTGTTATTATAAATGACAAGGGATCATCAATATCTTGTTTGATTTATCCGATAGATGTTTTATGATGAAAAGAAGATGTTAATTGTTATGTGTCACGATATAAAAATCGTAGCATAATTATCTAATTACAACGAAAAAAAAAATTAAACTAATTAAGACAAATTTTCGAATAAAAGAAAAAAATAGTATCATCAAATTTGATTTGTATCTTATAAATGAACGAAAGATTAAGTATAAAATCGTATTGGATTTGATATTATAGACATCGAGTATGAACATGATGGGTGATATTAAGGGTAATATTAGTATTGATGTAGAAGTTTTATTGCTATAGAGAACAACGTAGAAATTTTATATGGTCAATAGATGAAGCATGTATGAAGGTCATTTGTAGGAAATTTTGTGAAGAGTAAAATAGGAATATTATAGATAATAGGTCGTAAGCTAGAACAATCTGTCAATGTTCACAATGATTTAAAAAGATTGAAACTTTAAGGAGACTCTCTTTTCTCGAAATAAAATTTTTTTATGTGCATCTAGATGTGCTCTAGCCACGTTATAAAACTAATAACCATCCCAAGCCTGGAAGTTCCTAAAACAGCAAAATTTCGAAAAAAGTGTACGTGTTTCAAAGAAAATCTCGTTTTTGATTATTGAATTAGCCAAATATTTCTTTGTATATATCTCAAAATCCGGTTTTGGGCGTGAAAAACAAAATTTTCCCCTTTTTTTCCAAAACGATTGGACCGATCGAGTTAAAAATTTTTTTACTAGTACTTCGATCAAATTGGGACGCATGTTCTTCTTTCCTTCTTTGAAATCTTGTTTCTATCAAATATGATAGGTTTTACAAAATTCGTAAGATCCGAAATCTAAAGTTTTCGACACGATCTTCAATATTTTCATTTTCCTAACGTATAGAAACAATTTTTTTTCAAAATAAAAGAAAATACGCATCCCGGGAAGAAGAGGAAGTTTCCTTAAATTTCGAAAAATATTATTCTAATGCTAATCAAAGTTTATATATGATTTCAATCAGTATTATTTGTTACTTTTTGATTAAAAAATATCGCAATATATAATTGTATTCATTGTAAAAACGATCGATCTATTTTAAAACTCTTTTCACATATAATTTTTTTCGGTAAGTCTTTTTTATTAATAATTTATTTAAAAAAAAAAAAAAAGAAGTATATAAGATATCGGTAAAAATATAAAAGAAAATCATTTATTTTTATTTTTTATTATTCATTTTTTGTTGGTAATTTTTGAATACGCTTACATAAATAATTTTGTTGATCTTCATGAACATAACCAAATTGTTTATAAAAACTAACTAAATGATCTTTACATTCTAATGATATTTTATAACAATCACACACATCTTCAGCAAATTTTGTTAATATATCAATAAGTAATTTTCCAAGTTGTCGACCACGATATCGATTATCTATAACAACATCTTCAATTCTACCACGTATACCTAATTTACGAATAAATTTTTTTTCACATACAAGTGTTGTTGTACCAATAATTTGTTTATTTAAATTCATATCTTCAATAATAAGTATATAATATGTATTTAAACATTGTTTCATTTCATAAAAACGTTGTTTAAATTCTTCATATGTTACATGACCACATTCAGTTAATTGACGAATTAATTCAATAAAACCATGATCATAATCCGAAATCGATAATGGTCGAATACAATATCTTCCATCATAAATATTTTTCTGAAGTTTATTATCTTTTATTGAATATTGTTTTAAAATAGGTTGAATTAAATTTGAATCAAATATTTGATCGAAATTTAATGATGAAGAATGATCATGGTTATATCGTTCAGTCATTTTTATTGAATGAATAGATGACTATAATATGTTCGATTAACCAAAAAAGAAATGAAAACAATAGAAGAAAGGAGGAATACCATGCATGTGGTGTAATAATTTGACTGACTATTGTGATTTATTGAATATGTACATTTTGTTTTGTTTAATTTGACAAATAATGTTTTCAACGCTAGATGTCAGATGATGAAAATTGGTTAACAAATAAATTTTATATAGCTATATGAGGTCTTCCTGTTCATAGTTCGTATATTGAATAGAAAATTTTACATTCAAATGATTATTTATATGCTATTGTTAATAATTAGAATAAATTATATATATATATATAGAAATGGAAATAATTTCGTTTAATATAGTCTTATTCAAATCTGTTAAATGAGGAAAATAAAATTTTTTTTTTAAATATGACTAATTTTTATTATGATAATATACATTAAAAAATAAAGTCTTTTAATAATAAACTATAATATTTCATTTTGATATTTTATTTTTGTTTTCAGCTATTGAATAAAGTATATCACCTAATTGCATTGCAATACGACGTTCATTTAAATATATTTCACGTGAATCAAGAAATTTTAATGTTGGAAGACGAAAAATAAGTAAATGTCTATAACGTCGATATTCTTCATCAACATAATTTTCTTGAATTATATTAAAATCTGATGATATTTGATTATTAGAATTTATTTTATATGGACATGCTGGATTACCAAATAAAGATAAATGTGTTAATAATGGATATGCATGACGTAAATGATCAACTAATTTATATATATTACAAAAATAATTTTTATTTATCATTAATGTATGAAGTTTAGATAATTTTGGAAAATATGTATGAATATCATCTAATTTATTATCATCAATAATAAGTTCTTCGAGATTAGAAAAATTCTCTATACAAGATAATGAACTAAAATCATTACCACTTAGATCAAGAATCTAAATAAATTATATTTAATTTTCTTTTTATTTACTTTATAATTTACCTTTGTTTTAAGTGAATATTCTTGTATAATATTTAATGAAATATGATTTAAATTTGTACCAATACATATAAGTTTATTTAAATCTTCATCATAAATAAATTGATTATCTACATTCAATATATTCGATGATAATATATCCAATTGTTCAGATTCAATTGGAATGTCACAATTTGAAATTGATATATCACTATCATTATCAGATTCGTCACTCATATTAAAAAACGTTTTGCTATTCGTATAATTGCTTTATAATAATGATGAAAGAAAGAAATATGAGAAGTTATAGATGTGAAATGATAACATATCATATAGAAGAAAAAAAGTACTTAATCACAATGTTTTAATATATTTTTGATATATGAGTTAACATAAATGAATAAACAGGACAAAAATGGTTATATAAATATTCATAGATAAGTATACAGAGTTTTGACGTCATAAGTCATCATATGACTCTTGACATGTAACCATACGTATTAAAAGTATTTTAGAGTTTAATAATGAAACATTTCAGAAGGTTTAGTTATGTAAAATATGTCATAGTTGACATTATATAATAAGATTAAAAGACATAAAGAGATACATAACACTTTGTCCAATCTAGTAAGAAAACAAATAAATTAATTAGTAAATATAATTAACTAACCAATCATTCACTCTCTCCATCATTAAAATGAAAGTATACCGAAGATATTTAGCTGATATAGAAAGAAAAATAGTCTATTTACTATTTATTGAGATTTCATCAATCATTCAAAATTTCTATATCCTCAAGTAAAATAACAAACTAAATACGTCTTCCAGTCTTTCGTCATTAACGAATGTTGAGATAGTAAATGTCTTAGAAGCAAAGAATTCAAGAGCCTCCTATCATTGAACAGGTTTTTTATTATATAATTACTAAATATTGTTCTATGTTCAAATTGTTTTTAAACTCATCTAATGAAAACACAATGTGAAAAGTTCTACAAGTTGCATTAAAATTCTTATTATGCATCTTTTTGTTTTCAGTAGAGATCAAATTCTATGAGTAAGATGATTTAATGATACACGATAAATTCCTTTTCTAATTTTACTAAATAATGTATCATAGTTTTAAACTTTATTTCGTTACATATTTTTAATGATTACATTTTATGTGTAATAATCCAAAATATTGAAGTCAGGACTATTTCGTGACCATCACTGATTGGTTATAGAATTCATAACATTTTTTTGCCACATCCTTATACGCAACTGTTGATGTATATAAAGCAGAGTATTATCCTCTTAGTAAATAACATTCTTCCTTCGAATTATGTATGTAGATGAACAAGATGAATATAATTTTCCACCAGTTCTTACAATCATTGGAGACATTAAGACTATTTTTACGTGCATCTTATTGTAACATAATTCTTTCTGAATATTTAATCTTTTGGTTTGTATGTCCATTTTCATCTATTTCTTGTTAACTGGCATCATAATATATTGATTGAGTGTCCTTATCTAAGAAGAAATATTGTTTGTCAGTAAATCAAATTTTACCATGATCTGGTTTTCTTCATGATTTTCACACCTTACGTTTGTGCTCTTTGTTACTATTATATTCAAGTACACTATTAAGAATTAAAAAATAACATATGATAAGATGTTTGAAATATGCACTTTTTTGATAATATTAATAGTATTATGTTCACATGTTAGATTTATCATATAGAAATTGTATAGGTTTTGTAATAATTCAAATATACAAAATCACAGATATTAGATTATTATGACTGTTGAAGCAAACAAAAAATGTATTCGGTTTTAAGATACGAATGATGATTAATGTATATATTTGAATTAAATAAGCTTGATTAATCGTCAAATTCACGTAACTTTTCTATTACTTATTATGATTTTTAAGATGCTCTATTAATCTGATCAAAGATTGAATTGTCATGAAACATATAGAGTTATAATCTTAGCATTTATGTTCGTTTTTTTTCTGAAATTTCTCCGTTAATATTTATGAAAATGTTGATCAACTTGTTACTCTAATACATAAATATTTTTTTAATATTTAACGCGAGTATATTTATTTATTGATGTATTACAATTAATTAACAAAAAACAAAAAGTTTATATAAATTGTTCTGTTTATTTTCCATTTCGTTTAGCAACCCACGAAAATGGTGTACCTTTACGTACACATTTTCTTGAAAGTTTATGACATACTAAATTACTACAACATGATTTACCCAAAAATCCTCCACATTTTTTGCCCGTTTTAGCACAATGCAATAGTCTAAATTTATAAATTATGAAAATATATTTTTATCATGGAATGGTACCAATACCTTTTTTCACGATGTTTAGATTCATCGTCGTTTGTTGCTCGAATTAAAGCACAATTTACAATAATTAAAAGCACTAATAATAAGACAAAGATTCGAATATTAGCCATGTACTCTTTTTTTTTCAATTTAATCTAAAGAAAGAATAATTCAAAATAATTAATACGAAAAATACGTATTATGATGTAGATTTACATCGAACTAAATACACTTATATGAAGACGATGCAATAGGTGAAAAAAATCAACGAAATCGATGCCTTATCATGATTCATAACACGAAAAAATAGCATTTGTGCTTATTCGTAATATGATCAAGATAAAATTATTTGACCGATAAGCGCAAATGAATCAGAGCATCTAGAGGAAAAACGAATGTACATGCTTATCATAGGATTCCTTTCATTGATTTCATATATGTATTGCTTGAATGATTAATTGTTGAGAGATAGAGAGTTCTTATGTATACAATAAATCTCATGTATCTCGAGGTTTTGTGAGATAATAATCAATATTGAATTAATTGGAAAAAATGATTATTACTAATTCAATCAATAATTCAAGAAGGATAAAAATGTAAATGATTTATTTATTTTGAAATTCTTATCATACAAAGATTATTAACTGATAAATATTCAGTTTTATGTTGAAAGTTGATAACCTGAAAGTATGTCGTAGAATATATTGCAGTAGCAAAAGAAACACCTATAATATCTTTTGTAGTAACACACTGAGCATAAAGACGAAGGTTTTTCGAGTTTTCTTTCAGTTTCCATTCAATATTTTGAGCACATAGAATGAAAAGAGAATATGATGTTATTATAATAGTTTTACAAATATTAATTATGCGTTTTGTAAAAACCTTGAATGTCTAAAGTCATCTATTTC
This sequence comes from Macrotrachela quadricornifera, assembly GCA_022393335.1. Taxonomy (NCBI): domain Eukaryota; kingdom Metazoa; phylum Rotifera; class Eurotatoria; order Philodinida; family Philodinidae; genus Macrotrachela; species Macrotrachela quadricornifera. The sequence goes on along the minus strand of JAJEKB010000010.1, from coordinate 115,916 downwards.
ATTCAATTAGTTTACAATATTAAGCATTTAAGAAGATTTATTTTACAAATGAAAAATTGTGGTCAGTTATATTGAAGTACGAACATTCAAATTTATTTTGTAATGATATATTTTGCTAATGTTAAACGGTGAACAACAAAGACTTTTATTAATCTAAAATGAGTAACATACATATATCATGGCAAATTATATCATTAGAATTGAAATTAAAAGTTTAGCTTGTAAGAAGTAAATTATTTTGAAAGTAACAATAAGTCAAGAGAATTTAATATTCTTTCAAAAGTGTTTTTTTATACGAAAAAATGTGTATAATTTATAACTATTTCTAGCGATCTAGTTTGTATGTCATCAGATTTGAATTGATAACATATTGATAGTCCTGTTGATAAAAATAATAATGTGTGTTTTATCATCGCCTTTGATATCAATCGCTATGATATATTCTGATCTGTAGATATTCAAAAACAATATTTTATTATTTATGTTGAAATAAACGTTGATTTTGTTCTGATGCATGTTTTCTAATAATAATGTGTAGTTTACCAACATCACTTTGTGTCTGTTTTTTCTAAAGAGCTATTCATCAAATTATTTGGGTGAATAATTCAATCAGTAAATATGCTTAAACATGAACTACCATATAACATGGACCAATGCCGGATACGTTCATCACTCGATTAATAGAATAGATTATCATTGATATTGTAAATAAAATAATAGTAATTGAATATTTACTTGTTGTAATCATATCGACATTTTTCAAAAATCATATTTCAGTATTACTTGAATAAAATTTCTAATGAATAAATGTATCATTAACAGAATTGAACAGGATTTTAATTTGATTGCTAAATCTCAATGTAATTACGATATTTTATTTATCATTTGTATTAAAGTTAGTGAGTAAGTCTTCAGATGAATAAGAATGTGTATCACTGAAACTATTTAATACTAGAATTATATGTTTGAAGAAAATAATGAGAGAGTTAAAACTCTGTAGCAATTCAATTGATTAGATTATGGTCTTAATAAACGTGTAGAGTGACTTGTATAGTTTTTCTTATAAAAATTAAAAATCATGTTTCAGTTCGGCTCGAAAATAATTGTATACATCATAAAATAATGCATATGAGTTTTATTATTGTAATAGTTTTGCATAGTTTATTCATATCATTTGTTTTTATAAAGAATCAACATGAAACGTTCTACAAGAAGGCTATGAATATTATATTAATATTTATTGAAAGTCACATACAGAATGGTTCAGTTCTTCAAAAAAAATAATATTGCCTCATCATTTTTCTTCATATACTGTATTTACAATAAACACTTAAAAATCTGTCTGTCCATATGCTCTTAGACATAGACAATTGTTCTCAAAATAATGAAATATGTAAGATGTCAATTATTATATAAATCAGTTTTTCATAAGATTTAATTTTTATTTTACGACAATATTTATACTTTGCACAGAATTAGTTCTAATCTTAAATATGTGTTACGTATATGAAATAGTTATCCAAAAATAGATAACATCATAGGATAATTTGCACATATTGTCTTGACATTACTTTTCATTACATTTATTAAACATAGTTGAAATTTCATAAAGATTAAAATATAACACCTAAAACATAAGTTTTTAAATATATATTTATATGCCTAGTTTTTTCATCATAGTTTTCATCAAAAAGATGTAGAGTTATCTTTATATTTGACTGTTTCTTAACATGTGAAACTCTTGTTTATATTGATCTTTAGTTAACACTGATTGAAAATGCAAAACATATATTTGTCTCATTCTTAACTCAATATGTAGAAAAAAAACATACAATTTATCGAATTATATAGATAAAAGGCTCCATGATTATTTCAAAATTTTCTCTTTTCTTTTCGTTGTAATATTAACAAAAATAAAAAGGAGGTCATGAGAAAGTATTGGTGATGTTAGGCCGTGATTGAGTTAATTGTGGATATGTAATGATAAACCATTATATTTGGACCTCAAAGAAGTCATGAATGAGTAATGGTTAAGTTAGGTTTCACTTGAGCAATGGCATATTCTATAGGATAAACCATTACTGTCGGACCTCCATATATTGTTGAAATATAACTGTATGTTAAGTTGAATTAAATTGATGTTGAGAAATAACATTTGATGTTACATCGAACGAGGAAAAATTCTTACGAAACATACTTGTTACTATTATTTATATTGTGTTTTTTGAAGTAATTACACAACATAATTTATCTTTCAATGTAAATGACATCTATATATAAATATGAAAATGAAATTCGACAATGTTGAATTATCGAAAAATATATAGCAAATTATCATCTACCATTGTTCTAATAAAAAATTATTTGTAATTAAAAAAACTAACATTTTACAGAGAAAAAACTGGCTATTTGTAAAACACACAAATATTCATAAACACTTAGCGAACGCTAAATCTATATTCAAACAGGTAATTCTTATAGGACTACGCACCGATCTAGAGATTTTCAAACGGACAGCCACTGATATTCAAAAACATTCAAACAAATCACAATAAATCGCCTGCATGTCACTACACTTTAAAATGATTTAGATCTAAAAATCCTCAAATATGCAATTGATAATAAATGCATATATTTTTAGTCTATTAAATTTCATAGTTGAAGTAGCTACTGGACGACATATTTTGTTAGATGAATCGTTACTCGCTAATCTTTAAACTTATACACTGTCATGTAATAGATTTTAATTGTTCTTAATAATTTTAGCTGTCTTTATTCTAGGAGTGAGCAAGGATTAGATATTTTTTTCCAGATAAATTATGTATATTTTAAATGAAATGGTACGATAAAGGATGATTAAGATTTCAAATAGAAAATAATTGAAAGAAGATATAATATTTGTTCATTAAACATTCATAAACAAGGCAACAAAGCTAGGCAATTTACCATTTTAAAGTTTTACATTGTTTCAAACAAAATCATCAATTCTGTCTTACATTCATTTTAAGTTAAATTGTGAAATTTCATATAAAAACATATTCTATAGACAAATTCTCGACAAAACTAAGATGATTGTTAATAATTGAAATTATGAAAATGTTTTTTATTCTAATAATGAATATTGATTGAAAGACTAATGCGTTTAAAACTATGATAATAAAATAATTTTCATTTTTTCAGATTCTTCTATTTTAACTTATTAGTTAAGAGTCTTTTTTCATTGTGATGTTTAAAAAAGTAATGAGGACGACACTTTAATTCCTTGTAAAGACCGTAAAGAAGCATTTCCTCTGGATATTCTGATAGAGAAAAAGGAATGCTCTATTTTTCTATACTGTTTGATCACGATTGAACTAAAATCATAATAATAGTTCAATAAAAATTCGTTTTGTTCACATGTCCGCGTACAATGAAAGTTAATGAATATTTTTTCAACAGATTTTCTAGAGAGCTGTCTTTTTAATCATTCAAAAGAGCAGATCAAGATATGACGAAACGTGTATTAGAGGCTTTATAATATTGCTTCCTAAAGTACTTTTATTCAATTTTCGAAGTATCTGGAAAATGTATTTTACTATGAAAACAAGAAAAACCACAAAACTCATCTATCCTCATAGGAACTGCTAGAATATCGTATTAAACATTCGGCCAGAACGCATAACATTCACTCGAGCTTTTCACAAGTTCGAGTTCTTAGATTAGTGATTTGGAAATACACTTCCTAATTAAACTTCCAATGTAAACATCTTATGGGATATATTTCCTTTCAACAAAAAAATCAATCAAAAAACTTAGATCGTAAAAGTTATTCAATAGATTATACCTGTCTAATAAACAGAAGCATCGAGTCACATAGGTGAGTAAAAAACTAATCCTTCATAGAAAAAGATTTTGGAAATCTTTTCTTCCCGTTCCTCATGCAGATCTTCTATCGATATTCTCATTTCTAAATTCATTTGATTATTAGTTATGTCATAATTTCTATTGATAGACGTGAAATTTTCACATTTTATTTCCTAATCATATTTATTTAATTGTACAGAGGACATTCAATATTAGGAAAAAATCGACGAAATCGATGAAAATAAATGTTTCTTCTTTTCTTCTTTTCAATTTTCCAGTTTGATGGTAGTTCGTCTACAAATAATAAACGTAATCGTTTACCAAATTCATTTAATACATGTCCAGGACGAAAATATGATGTTGTTCGTGCTATAAGTACATAATCACAATCTAATGCATCACAATTAGGTAAACAAAGTAAAAGTTGTTTAATTATTTTTGAATTTTGTAAATGACATGATTTAATTGTTAAACGACGAATATTTGGTAATGAAAACCATGTTGTTATTGATGGTGATGTAATCATTAAATCAAATTTTGTATTTAATGTTAATGTTGTTAAATGAGAAAATTCATCACGAAGATAAATTAAAAAATCATTTGAATATGATGTACGATCAAATAAATCAATATCACGTACAAAACGCCAATTATAATTTAATTTTCTTGTTTGTTGACGTTTTAATATTGATTGATTAACATCAAGATGATGAAATGGAAATGGAAGTGTATATATATGATTATATGAATGAAAACCAATTGGAGAAAAACGTAACCAAAATTCTGTTTCAAATGTTCGAATAAAATCATTTGTTATCATTGATATTAATGATTTTATTTCAAATTGTATATTAATTAATTTAGGTAAATGTATAAGTATATCATCACGAAGATGATTACCATCAATAATACCTGATTGCATATTAAAAACTAATGAAAAACTTAGTTTTTCTAATGATATTAATGTTCGAAATATATTTTTAATTATTTCATATGATATTGGATGTAAACATATGAATAGAAGATGTTCTAAATGTGGAGATGATGGAGGTATAACAAGTGGATTATGATGATTAATATTCGTATCTAAGACACGAATACGAAGTGAACGAAGATGATGAGCATTGCTAAGAATTGAACAGAAATCATTCATTGAACGAACAGTAAGCTATTTAGAAAATAAATACAGATAAGATGGATATTCAAAGTAGAATTTTATTTAACTTACAGTTAAATTTCTGAAGAAACATTGTTCAAAATTAATATCTTGTAATGAAATTGAATAACATGGTGGTGTTGCAAATATTAATGATTGAAGTTGTGTATTATGTATTTGAAAAAGATTTTGTTTAACATTTTCTTCAAATGATATTCGATCACAACAACAAACATCACTTCTTATATAAAGATATTTTATTTTTGTAAAAAATGTAAAATATTTTAATAATATTGTTAATTCATTTGTTTTACGTACAATTATTGAAAGTGAATGTAATTTTGGAAATATTTTTTCATTTATTATAAATTTACGTAACATATTACATTCAAGTTTAAGATTTTCTATTGTTAATATATCAATATGATTTGTTTTAAATAATAATGAATAATATAAATTAAATACTTGTAAAGAAGCATTTATTAAATTAATTGATGTTGTAAATGGACGAAATTTTTCAATAAGACATGCATAACGATCTTTAAGAAAATAGAATGCATAGACAATATCATATGTTTTAAGATAACTAAATATTATCAATACGATTTCATTTGGAAGTGATTCCATTATTGAAATGTTTATAATAATATTTTCATTCATTGTCAACGGAATATATAATATGAGAGGATACATCATCGTCGACTATATTGTATAATAAGAAAAAAAAATATTTTCGTCTGAGAGAGATGCATGAATGAAAGAGAGACAAATGAATATCGCTATTTTTTTTTTGCTTATAATAAGAAAAAAAAAATTCCATTGTATAGTGTATATATAGCGGTCATTGACTCAGAAGAAAAATTCGAATTCAAATGTAGAGAAAGAACACAATATTTGAACATGATATAGAAAAAGAATGACTAATGTTGCCATTATTGTAACGTATCTAAGCATCTATGTTTATTGATAACATATTACCTACATAAACATTCTAGTAGAGACATTATCTTTTCATTTATATAAATTCTAAATGGTAAAAATAGGCTGATACTTAAAAAATCGATATTTTTAAATAAAAACAAAATTTGGAGTTGTAAAATATCTTGAACTAAGTATTTGTACTAAAATATATAATTGATTTCATTTCATTTATTTTCTTATTAATACAAAATAGGAAAATCCGTGTGTTTTCCTTCATTGTACCGACATAAATTGGTAGATAATGTAATAATAAAAAAAATTTTTTTTCTCAATTTCGTTTAATATCTAATGCTTTGAACATTCTATATCTTAATATTTTCTGACTTTGTCTTGAAAACAATCTTATAAAGAATTTAATGTTTTACATAGCTTCTTACATTAGAGAAGAAGAATATAATCTAAATGAGAAGACTAATTCAATCTTTTTCTTCGATTATATTCATAGTGAAGTAATGATGAATCGTGGCTATGTAATCTGATTGTTATAACATTTCTTTATTGCCGACTTACATAAAATAGTATAGTGCCTGTGGACAAAATGAGAATATTTAAAATAGTTATTTCAAGATGAAAAAAGAAATTATTGATTAATGTAATTTTTTTTGTTCTCTCGCTTTAAAAATATTTTAGTTCTTTTAAATATATATCGTTGGAAAAAAATTTCCATATATTAATTTCTTTTGTCGAGAAATTCTTTCTTTTTCTCTTTGTCTTTCTAATACTTGAGACTATTTCAATCTTGATGATCCATATTGCTTCTCATATTTCTACTATACGCTTATCAAATTGCGATTAAATTAAGAGACCGAAACGCTCAAAATGACGAATCGATACATTTTCCGAGTTGAATTTATTTTTATTCAAGAATAAAAAAAAAAAATAAGATGTCAACTACAATTGAAGATCATTTCTATTGAAGCATATTATCCTTCTTGAGAATGATGACATGTAAAATCGCCTATCGTCATTAATAAGTATATGTTTGTCGTTTTAAGAACAAAAACGACGAATACGATTCTTTTTAGATGCATAAAAAAAAAAAAGAAAGAGATTGATTGAATTGATCGTATTTGATGCGATTCTCTTCTTTTCTTTCTCATATAGATTTATAATTTTTTTCTTCTTTTATTAAGAAGAAAACGTCTATTGAAGAGGATAGAAAAACTAATGACATTAAATAGTTCTATAAAACAAACGATCATTTTTGTAGACACAAAAAGAAGAAAAAAAACACGAGTTTTTTTTGTTTATATTATTTTAATAATTTATTAATGAGTACTGTTATGGATAAAACATATGTAGTATCTCCAGAAGAAACTCATCATAATAATAAAAATCGAGTTTTTTTACGTATTGTATTTATTCTTATTTGTGTTATTGTTTTATTGGCTAGTCTACTACTTATTAGTGTAATTTATAGAACATTTAAATCAGGTACAATGGTTTTTTTGTTGTTGTATAGTTCACTGTATATATATTTTAGCAAGACAAACAAAAAGTTTAACAATATTCGATAGTAATTTTACAGAATTTAATTATAGTAAGTAATAGATTTATTTGTTTTTTTTTATTTATTTTTTTTATTTTATTAGATCGATCTGAACGAGGTAAGATGATAATTATGAATTTTTATCATGAATTGTTTATTAGCATGTTTATATGGACATATTAAATGCGAATTTGGTGCAATATGTACAGAAGAAAATGAATGTCAATGTTTGTTTAATTGTACTAACAATGATGAACATATTCAAGACGAAATAACTGGAATATGGTATTTGAATAAATGTCAACTTGATCAAGCTAAATGCAATTTTTATTATAAAAAAAGCAAGTCAAAAATATAAAGAATATCTTTTGAAGAATAGATATTTTTAGAAGATTTGACATGTTCATCGATGATTTGTTCTCATGGGGCAAAATGTATAATAAGTGATGATGGTTTGCCTCAATGTTATTGTCCAAATAATTGTAATGAATACTTATCTATAATATCATTTGATGGACCAGTTTGTGGTAGTGATCATCAAACTTATGAAACAATTTGTGAATTAAATAAAAAATCATGTGAAATACAACAAGATATATATCTTGCTTATCAGGGCAAATGTCGTATGTTTTATTTTTTATATTGTTTAATAATATATAAAATAATTTTAGAACATTGTCAAGATTTAAATTGTATTGTAAATAAAGAAAACTGTAATCCTTACCTTGATTGTTCATTTGATCAACAACCATTATGTGCAAATAATCTTCATAATTATTCAAATGAATGTGAAATGCATAAATATGCTTGTCAATCAAATATAAATTTAACAAAACTACATGATGGAATATGTTATTTGCATGAACAAGAACAATTACGTGAAGGTAATTATTTTAACAAATGATGCAAAAGTTTTTGCATTGCTCGTTATTTCTTATAAATATAAAATAGTTTAAAAGTGAATGAGATTTTTTTATTTTAGCTTGTCAAACATTTATTTGTTTAAATGGAAAAATATGTATGATTGAAAATGGTGTTGGAGTATGTCGTTGTCTATTTAATTGTTCAGCAGAAAAGAATCAAGTAAAATTATATATAAAAAAATCTGTATAAAAAAAATTTTTTTATCTAAAGATATGTGCTTCAAATGGTTTTATGTATCGAAATTTATGCGAAATGGAACATGATCGTTGTAGAACTGGAGATAATATTGTACCAGTTGATACTTCATATTGTAAATTTTTCCTTTTTGAATTTGATCGAAAACTTCTTTCTTGATTTACTTTAGGTGCATCAACATGTGATACAATTTCTTGTCCATATGGTCAATGTAAACAACAATCTTATGGTCAAGTTGAATGTGAATGTAAACAATGTTCAACAAAAAGTTCTGATCATGAATTAATATGTGGAGATAATGGTATCACATATTCGTAAGTTATTAAATATAATAATATTTTTATTGTAATAATATTAATTTCTATATTAGATCAAGATGTCATCTTGAATATGATGCTTGTAAAAAACGAATAGATATAAAACCAAGTCATATGGGACAATGTAATAATTGTCAAACTATTATATGTCCATTCAATGGACAATGTCGATCGGAATATGGAAATTATACATGTATATGTCCAACAAGAAATAATTGTCCACCTATTAGAGTATGTTAGAATTCTAATTCATTGTAAATAGATAAAGAATATTTTCTATTTTATTAACTACGAATCTTGTTGTCAATTAAAATTCTTTTTTATTATAATACAATATTTAGACTGATAATCCATATGCAATTTGTGGAAGTAATCAAGAATTATTTTATAGTCAATGTGAAATGGATATACGTTCATGTGAATTACAAATTCATCTTTATGCTATTGCACCTCATTATTGTACGAAAATCACAGATCAACCTGGTATTAATAAAAACAAAATGAAATAATATTTTTCTCTTCTTTTTTGTTTTTATTTATAGAATATACACGCGAATGTGGTTATGATGAAGCTCTATTTAATATAATATTAAATCATAGTGTTGAATGTGATAATAATGATCGATGTCCAATAAATAGTTATTGTAATAAACAAACAAATCAATGTTGTGTTAAAGGTAGAATAAAATGAAATAAAAAAAGTTTGTTCTTTTTTTGCTATTGAATAAAATGTATTTTTTAGTTATTACTGCAGTTTTACCATATCGAATGTGTTTATCAAATACACATTGTGGTAGAAATATGATTTGTTTAAATGGTTTTTGTCAATGTGCAAGTGATGATATGATGCCAGCTAGAAAAAAACGAGAATGCAGTATAAGAAATATATTTTTTCTTTTCTTTTGAATAATAAATTTAAAAATTCTTATTATTAGTTTCTCTTCCTTCACATTTATCTATTAATTCAACTTGTATGATTTCTCCATTTGGATGTTGTAAAGATAATATGACTATTTCGCCTACTTTTGATGGAAGAGGATGTCCAGGTATTTTAAATTTTTTTGCTTTATTTAATAATTAAATTAAAATATTTAATATTTTTTTATAGAATATTGTAATTGTCATCCGACAGGTTCATTATTATCATCATGTGATCCCCAAACAGGTTCTTGTTATTGTCGACCAGCTGTTAGTGATTTAACTTGTTCACATTGTGAAAATGAATATTGGGCTTTTTCTCGTATATTAACACATAATAATACTGGTTGTACTCGTAAATAATGAAAAAAAA
>JAJEKB010000010.1:37836-105710 GCA_022393335.1 Macrotrachela quadricornifera | reverse complement strand
AAAGAGATTCGTATCATATCATTGAATATATTTGAAGAAAAACATAAGTCGTATTATAATTGAATGATAATTATCATTTGTACTTTCAGACTTGAACTGACAATTTACATCATTTGTCTATCGAATTCTTATCATATTGAAACAGATTTACAAGAAATAACAAGCATTCTATTGTGATGATTTAAATAATTTGAATCACTTCATTTATATTATGATCTAGTCTATTTTTTGGGAATCATGTCATCTATATTGAATACTAAATATAAAACAACTTTTATAAAGGGTGCTCCGTAAGTTCTGAGCCTTGAACAAAATTAGTTTATCTCTTCGTAGTTTTTCTTTTAATATTCTTCATATGTTCTCAATGGACCTAGTATCTCCAAACTTTGCATCTCTATCTTCAGATGAAGTTCTTGTAGAAAATAATTTATCAATAGTTTGTAATGCAATAATTGTTCTATGTTTGAAGTCCTGATCATCGTGAAATATAACACTTTTTCCAGAGATCTTTTGAATTTCTTCAAAACCTACTTCTTTCATAAATTTTGCATACAACTTACCAATCATATAAGATCTTTTGCTCTTCTTACCAGCTTGTTGCTTTGCCAAGCACGATGTAGAATCTAGTCGACCATCTTGAGGCACCAAATTCTTGAGATGAGATACCGCCCCAAAACACAACACCTCTTGCAGACTTTTGTTTTGATCAATACCGTAACGTTGGTAGTATTTTCTGAATGTTTGCTACCTAGACACATTCGTTGTGTGGATTTGTGAATAATTCTAATGTAAACTTTCCGTAGAAATTAGTACTAAAAATTTCATCGTATTTTCACTTTTCTGATCTTTTTGTAATACCAAATCTTTTAGGACATCTAACGCGTTGTGCTTTGGCATCATCAGTTCATTTTTGTAATTTTATTCGTTGGAACGACTTTTAATCCAGCTGATTTCACAGCTCTATGTACTGAATTTCATGATGTTTTCTAATCTTATATTTTTAGTTTTGTTGACATATTTCTTACAGTTACTTTTTTTCTTGTTCTAATTTGTTTCAGAACAGCTTCTTTCAAATCTGAAGTCATAGTTGCTGGTGATTCACCGAATCTTTTCTTATCATAAATTGATCCTCTTACCGAAGTACAATGAATATTCTTCAATAAAGTATGACGATTTAAATCAGATGGATTGTCTGATTGTTCAAAAAAATTTTCAATATCAGGTACCGTCCAGCTAGGATTTTGCCAATGTAATAATAATACAAGTGATCGGAATGATTCTTCCTTTTATAATCGACTAGATTTACGAAACATGCGATAAAAAGTGTATGGAAAATATCGAAATGAAATAGAATTGAAAAATTAATCAATAATAAATAATTAAATAGTCAAATTAACATATGGTCATTATATAGTCAAATTAACATATGGTCATTATATAGTCAACTAAAATAATACGGAAATGAACTGTTTAAACTGTATAGAAAGTGCAAATATAGTGTGCTAGAAAGAAAAACCGACATGTTGGATAGAGAACCAGATGTTTTCTTTGATTCTGTTGTCAAATTTTCATGTTTTTTGTTCATTTTAAATAGTTCATTTAGGGTATAAGTTAAGCGATGACACATGTAGTAACTCATAATATGGATCAGAGAGCCTGTCTGTATAACTATGTATCGCTTTGCATAATTGTATTACGATACATACAATCACTTCCTAATTCATTAAAACTTCTTCAAATCACACTAGTCGATTTGAAGATTTTGATTATCAACATTCTTTATATACTTATAACACAGTTATGAAGAGAGTTAATATCATCTCATAATATACGATTTTAAAGATTGTCTTCAGTACTCAAACCTCATATAGATATAGTTGGGTATTGGTCATTCTCTGTTTATGTATAGACCTATTTTGGTCGAAGCCCTGAACATATGAAACACCTTTTATTTCATATTCATAAGGGACTTGATATTAAAATGATAGAATATAGAAATAATCAGTTGTTTAGATTGTGTTGAATTATCCTGGAGTTTTGATATTCAATTAAATAATACTTTCACACTCTCGTAGATTTCTAGATTGTCATCAGAAAAACATAGAATATCAAAGCATAAAAAACCTTCATTAGTGCATTTTATAAACGGCAGTTAATATACATTATCGAATATATCATAAATTAGTTGAGAAAAGACGTTTAAATCTATAGTTTTTTCTTTTGGTTAGAGACTTGTCTATTTGAAATCCAGGGCTGTTATGAAACTTCAGAGGATTTATGTAACTTATACAGGTAAACCTTTAACCTGATGTTTCACACATATTTTGTTGCTATTCTTCTTTGACAATTATAAATTTATTAATTTCTCAAGAAGCAAATCTCTAAGAATGTAAATTCGTAAACCGAAAAGTCCAATAAATCTTTTACATTTTTGAAGTTTCAAAAAAAAATGAATTCTTAAATAATTTTTATATACGAGATTTAAAAGAGCTACTAATTAAAAATTTTGCATTTTATAACTTGTCAATCATTGTTAAAAATGAAATTGTCTGTACTAACAGTTATTGTATCTACTATTAATTAAGTCTTCTACAATACTTATTGCTATATATATTGTTTTTCAAAAAACTACATTACAGTTGGTTTTTATCTTTTCAATTTACAGAATATATTATATAGTAATAAATATCTACTAGAACATACACGTCAGTTGTTATTGTCTTAATAGCTGCGAAGAAAATCATCAAAACTCCAATATAATAAATTGTAAAATATGTATTTAATAAACTTCATAAAATATTTAAAAAGAGATTTAATCTAATGATTATCTTGTTTTATTCAAAAAACAAAAAAAAGAAAAAGATAAAAATATTGACAAAGTTTTTGATAATGATATATCATTATCACTTTTGATCTCAAAAATGTTAATTAGAAATTTGTTATCAATCAAGAGGAAGAAAGTTTGATCATTTCATACACTAACATATTGATATAAGTATACATAGACATATATGTCTTATTAGACTTTAGTACTTTTTCTCTTCTTATAATGTATACATATGTACGAGACAATGACTAGCAAAAACGAAAAGATCAAAAGTTATGTCTCTCTCAATCTTGACGGTCGCTATACAAACGAATGAGAAGAAGAAGACAAAATCGTCTGAGCGCGCATTTCGGCTAATAACCCCAAGGTAAACACTCATTTAAAAAAGCATGGAGAATATGGCGTAGATTCAATATTGACCATTACACACATACATAGATATAATGTATAACTTTCGGTTATTTCTCGCATTTATTTGACGTGAATCTTTAACGTTTAGATCTGTGAAAATGAATCATTCATATTGTTTTCATTGACATGGTCCAATGGTTAATGATTATTCTTGCTTATAATTTTGCAGTTCTTAAAGTTTGTTTTATTCATAAATAATTTTTTTTTTTTTGATTATAAATTATTTTGTTTCTTTTTTAAAGTTATCGTTAAGTGAAGTAACACTTTCATTACGTTTACTTCATTATAAAAATCATAATGGTATGACATATGAAAATCGTCCATGTGATACAAGACTTGAACATGATATCAATCGAGATGGTCGATGTGATACAGCATTTTTATTTTGTCTTGTACGTTTACCATTTCAAAATCCACATAATTGTACATTAGGTGATCATTTTACGGGTTTTGTTGGCGGTGATGATATACATTTTATTAATATTAATCAAGAACAAAAAGATAAACTTGATATACAACAAAGATCATCATCATTTATTTCACTTTGGTTTCAACCAACAATTCATTTTCGTTTTAAATATCCAAAAGTAAATATATATATATATATATATTTTGTTTTATTAAATTTTAAATATTTTTTAGATGGGTATTGGTTTAATTGTAGAAGTATTTGATGTTGATGATATGATTAATCATACAATACATGATTCAATTGATTTTTATGGAAGAACATTACTTGATCTTAAAATTTATCGTTCAGCAGAAGAAGCACAATCACAAAAAATCTATCTACGCAGTTTATTTGGTACTTATACAAATTTAACAGCAGATTTTTCAGTTAGTTTATTTAATATTCTTTTTGATTAATTAAAAAAAAAAGGAAAATTTTAGCTTTATTGTTCAACAAATTATTATGGTGATGATTGTGAAAATTTTTGTTTACCAAATGAACAACGTTATGATTGTGATTTGAAAACAGGACAAAAAATTTGTAAACATGGTTATTTTGGATCAGATTGTCTTAGTGGTAATAAAATAAGAAATAAAAATTTGTTTTTTTTTCTTTGTCTTTTTAGATGTTCGTGCTTGTGAAGATCAACCATGTTTAAATAATGGAACATGTGTTGTATATCTTCGAAGTTATTTATGTCGATGTCAAAAAGGATATACTGGACGATCATGTGAAATTGGTAAAAATTTAATAGATTTCAATAGAATTTAATGAAATTTATTTTAATTAGGACCAACTATAAAAATTATGAATTCGATATGTAATCGAATGAATTGTATTCATGGAAATTGTTCAACAAATGGAAAATGTATTTGTCATGATGGTTGGACAATGGATAATTGTAATCAAAGTTCGATTATAAGTATGTTCGATTAGTTATAGAATATAAATTGAAATCAATATTTCAACTTAGAGGTTCGATTTACATAGAGAGAGAAAGATTACCTGTAATGCACACTTGATCATCTAGAGATTTTTGCTGTGTTTGGTATACATAAATCTGAAAGATTATTTTCAATGATGATCTAACAGCTTTTTGTTTACCATATAGGTTCCTTTTCAAGTATGTTAATAATTATTGTAATCGATCGTTCTATAAAGCGAATATTCATGTACGAAACATGATATTGAATTAAAGTGTGAGTTTTACTCAAGTAAAGCTACAAGTATTTTATCAAAAGGTTCTTTCAACATAAGATGATTTTTGAAAAATGATCATTTAAGAAAAACAAAAATTGAGATGTTTTGTGGAAAGACAAAATAAAATCCAAATAGTGCATTTTATGGGATAGTCTCGAGTGATCAATATCTCATAATCTGATTTTGAAATTGAATAATTCAATCTGACTATATTTCATATTAGAAAATAAAAGTTAAGTTCGTACATTCGTGATGATCATTGTCATTGATTGTTGTATTTACTAGTTAACTATGTCTTTCGATGTATGTTTATTTCTATTGTAATAATAAAACCTTTCATATACAGAAGAATCTGGTTGTACAAGTCGTCCATGTTTGCATAATTCAACATGTGAAACATTAATTGGTGTTAATCCATCATCAGCATATCGTTGTCATTGTCGATCAGGTTATACTGGTCGTAATTGTGAAGTTGGTAAGTTAGAAAAATTCTATAGTAAACTTTTATATTTAAATAAATATTTATTTTAAAAAAGCTCTTATACCTTCTTGTGAACGAACACCATGTGTTCATGGTTTATGTTTTAAAATTGATTTATATACTGAAATTTGTGTATGTGAAAAAAATTGGACTGGAATTGATTGTTCACAAATGATAAAAAGTAAGAAATAAAATAAAAATCTATTATTTCTTTTTAAAAAGAAAAAAAAAACAAGAAAAATTTTTAGTTTCTTCTACAACTTCAAAATCTTATTTATCAACAACAATAACATCAGAAAAGGCTTTTCGTACAACTAAATCAGCAAAAATAATTAAAAATTTAACTAATATACCTTTAAAAACTGATTTAAATAATTATCTTACTTGGTTAAATACAAATTATGGTATAAGTAAAATTACAAGTTTATCTCAACAATTTGTTACACCATCATTAGTATCTCATAAATATAGTAAAAATAAAATAATGAATTTATTTAAGAAAATATTTAAAATTCTTTTTCATAGAACATTCACCATGTTCAAGTGCACCATGTCTTCATAATTCAACTTGTGTTGTTCAATCTGAACATAGTTTTCAATGTATTTGTTCATCGGTATATGTTGGAATTTATTGTGAAATCGGTAAATAAAAAATTGAAATTTTTTTCTTTTGGAAAATTTTCGAAATAATACAATTTCGCTAGTTTAAATTTAGAATAAACAAAATATTTTTATTCTAGAACAAAATCCATGTGAATGTTCACCATGTCAACATAAGAGTGTTTGTATAACAACATCGAATCATAATATTCAATGTATTTGTGAAGAACATTATACAGGAAAATTTTGTGAACATGCTGGTAGAATTTGGTTTTTTATTAAATTAATATTTTCTTATAAATTAAAATTTTTTTTTAGTACCTTTTCAAGTGATGCCATTCAATCCGAGATGTAATCGTGTGTGTATGAATGGTGGTATTTGTTTGGTAAATAGATTAAAAAAGAAAAAAATATATTGAAAATTTCTTTTTTTTATTTAGGTTGATGAAAATAATCGAGATAAATGTATTTGTAAAACATCATTTACAGGATTATATTGTGAATTACCGAAAAATAATTGTACAAATAATAACGGTAAGTTATTTGAATTTAATTATAATAAAAAATATTGTTTTATATATCTCAATAAATACTTTATCATGTTTCACATTTTAATTCTATAGGGATATTAAGATATCTATTATCTTATTTAATTAAGAGAATATAGCAAGGTTTTAAACTTGTAATTGTGATTCCTCTTCTCACTATCAAATATTTGCTTTGAAAAGTGTTCTTTTCAACTATCTAAGTTAAATCAGTGGGATCATAAATGACCGTACTCTTATATAAAAATAATTTGCATGACCTGGTATTATAATCTTATATTTTGATATACAAGTATAATTATTTACGGGAATGACAAAAAAAAACTCGCTTACAGTCTCTACTTTTCTTCGTTATTATCATATTATTTTGTATACAATCATAGAAAAGACTACTGTTCGATGATAGTTTCAAAAGCTTGACATTTTTCTAACAACTATTACTAGCTGTAGCTCTGAGCAAAAGATCGACCGGACGTAGGGTTCTCCCACTCAATGAGACTTGTCTATGTACTTTAAAAACAAAAATTGTAGGATCTAAAGGCAAACATAAACATGATATCTCGTGATGTAACACTACAGTTTGTAGATAGATTAAAGATTATGTTAAGAGTATAAATGCTAAAAAATGCATAAGTCATTTTTCAAATTGATCTATTAAAATTCTTTTTTTTTTTGTATAATAAATTTCATATTCTATTTTTTGATATTTTTTATAAAATTTATTAGATGCTTCATGTAATATTGATCCATGTATATCAAATCCATGTTTATCAAATGGTACATGTCATTCATTAATATCTTCAAAAAATTATACATGTTCATGTCTTAAACAATATACAGGTGAACGATGTGAAACTAATATAAATTCTGATTTAACAACAGCTTTATTAAATGATAATAATATAAATTCAGATGAAAATACTACAAGTGATCTTTGGCCATTAGCTATTGTATTTGGTTATGTATTTTCTTTAATGTTAGTTTTTATAATCATTTGGTTTTTATGGTAAATTAATATAATCTTTATTTTTTTCTCTCACTAAATATTCCTATTCTTTAAGGTATGGTTTAACAATACGTCCACAATCATATATTTCATATGAAGAACGTGTTAATGAACGTTTTCAACCATATCGTTTAGGTGTTAGTAATCCACTTTTTTTTTACAAATCAAGAATTTAATACACCAATATCAAAAACATATTCAACACCACCAACAACAATATCAAATCTTGATCAATGGACACGAACAATAACTCATTAAAATTATTTCAAGAAAAAGAAAAAGAACAAATTAAAAAAAAGAAAAAGAAAAAAAAGAAAGAATCTAAAAATTTTTTCTGTGCTTGAGTTTCTTTTTTTTTCTTGTTTTTTTCATTAGTACTATGTACACATAAAATGGAAAAAAAAAATAGCAACAGTAAAATAGATGAGCAACAAAGAGAAAGAAGAAAAAAAAAATAATACATAATTATCATCACCAAAAATCATCTTCTTCCGATTGTGGTTTATTATTATTATTATTATTGGAATGTTTGCTTATTGGATCAATATCTGATGCTGAGCTTGTTTCAGAATATTCACGAATGATTTTTACTGGACCTTTATTTGTTAATGGAGGTGATAATGAACGAGTATCTTCACTCTAAACAAAATCAAGAA
The DNA here is from genome assembly GCA_022393335.1 of Macrotrachela quadricornifera. Taxonomy (NCBI): domain Eukaryota; kingdom Metazoa; phylum Rotifera; class Eurotatoria; order Philodinida; family Philodinidae; genus Macrotrachela; species Macrotrachela quadricornifera. The sequence goes on along the minus strand of JAJEKB010000010.1, from coordinate 97,533 downwards.
GAATTAAAATAATAAATAAAATAAATTTTTTCAAACTTTTTCATTTTCAGGACTTTCCATAATATCATTAATTAAAGATCCGGGTGATGTTGATCGTATTTGATTAGTACCTGAAATATAAAAAAAGTATTTATTGAAAAAAAAAAATTTAATTTCTTTTGAATACCTAAATATGTTTGCTTAGTATCGTGTTTAATAGGTGATGTTGTTCGTGCTAATGTTGAATAAACATCAGCTGAAATAAAAAATAAAATTTTAAATAAATTTTATTTAAAAATATTTTTTACCAGATTGTTGTCGAATTAATTTTTTATTATTAGAACGTGATGATCCAGTTGATGATGATAATGATATTTGTTGTGTTTCCCTAACTATTGGTGTTCGTATATCAGGATGTTCAAGAATATTTGGTACACTACCACCATTTTCATTTATATTAAATGGTTTTGTTGTCATTAATAAACGTCGTTGAACTCTATCATCATGTGTTGATGGTTTTATTGTTATTTCTGGATGTTCAAAGATACGATCATCACTCTGTGAAATATTTTTATTTATATTATTTGTTCCAATTTTTGATGTTAATAAACTTCTAAATTATAAAGAAAAAATATTATTGATTAAAAATTCGTAATTTTATTCTTCGTATTTTTTCTAAATTTAAAAAAGTAAAAATAGTGTCATTAGCTTCTTTTCTTTTTACATTATGAAACGATTGAATTAATTTTAACGGAAACAAAATTAGTGATACAGAAAATGGATTTCTTTTTAATTTTAATTAACTAAACTTACTCAGGTAAATTAATTAATGGCTGATCTTTATTCCAATTGAATTTATGCGTATGTGAACTAATATCTTGTAATGACGTTGAAGTTGGCATTGTATTCGTTGTTGTTCCTTGTGTTTGACCACTTAATTTAACACTTGGCATACGTCGTACTGATGAATAATCAATTTCTGTTACATAATAAAAATAAAAAATAAAAAATTTTTTAATGAATATAAAACAGCTGTTACTATTTCGTTTTTTAGTGATAAATAAGCTTATTCATGAATATTATAATAGAAAAATATTTATCAGTACTAAATCAAGTTCGAGATAAGGTGTTCCTTAAGAACAATAGTTACCATCTGTGTTTCGCTTATAAGATTTTCAGATAGAAAGAAAATTGGACACAATCGATATAAAAATGTTATTCAAGGTCATAAAATAGAAGAGAAAAAAAAGCATTTTTTTAATGCATTCTCATCGGCAGGAAGCTAGCAAAAACTTATTTTTCGTAATAGAAATATTTATTTTTCTGTTTACGTATTATAAAAAAAAATGCACTGAGAATGGTGTCAATGCATATATTTAGTGATGATGATACAAAATATAAGAGAAAACCGATGCATTTGCGTTCTGTATTTTTGATGAAAATATTAAGAAAATCGTATTAGAATTGTTTTTCTGTTCTATACAAGTAAAATAATATAGAAAAAATAATCAGCTTAACAAAATAAGAATATTTTGCACGTTTTTATTTGTGTGTTTTTTCTTGTTGATATATATCTCTTGAGAAAAAGAAAGTTGAATGATTAAGTTATATACTTTTTTCTTTTTGCATAAAATGTGTATCATTGATGATTTTTTTTTTTCACATACTTCTCTGAAGATGACTTTCTCCTTTGATTTTGACAGGACAAAAAAGAAAACTAGTGACAGTAATCGTCTTCGATTCAACGTCAGAGCAAGATAAAAATCTTGTTGAAGAGAGTGTGCGCATGACTACCGAATAATGACAAGAGAGAAAAAAAAAAAAAAAGAAAAAAGGAAAAGAGTTTTCTTTAGATATAAATAGGAATCAAGCAATCCTCTTTGATTCATCTTATGGAAAAAGAGACAAGAAGAAGAAGAGAAAAAAATAGTTCTTTATTGTGCCCACACGAAAACAACTGTGAAATGACAGGATGACAGCGCACACCTCTTCTTTCCGCATTTTTTTCATTTATTAAAAGAAAAAATATATTCATATTTGCAAATGTTTCTATCAAAAAAATCTCTTGATAATCTTAAATAATAAAGAAATCGATATAAATAAATTTTATCCTATTTTCTTTCAAAAGAAAGATTATCAAGTCATTCAGTTGAGCTATTTTAATAGATCAGTAATATTTTCTTCTATTCATTCCTACTAAATCAGTATGTATGATGAGAATGATCATTATTACTATTATTATTATTATTTGTTTCCGTGTTGATTCGCTCGTTGACGCTTGTCTTCCTTCTTTCTTTTTTTCTTCATGTTTTATTTTCTGCTTGGCAAGACTGAAAATAATTGGAATAACCAAAAGTATAAAGACTTTTTTTTTCTTCTTTTTCCGTCTTCAACTCACTCAAATATGAAAAGATAGAAAAAAAAAAGAAAGAAAATGACTTATAACAATGATATAGGTTTTTTTTTATTATCAATACTTTTCGATTATAAATGGAAAATAAGACGTGACATAAATAAAACATTTTATAGACGAATGTCAAATAAAACATCACTTTCTTATTGTTTATATGTTATTTTTCTCTAAAATGATCTACTAGCTTGAAAAGGCAAAATGATCATTCAAGACAACCGTTCATTTCCGCAATCAAGAGAAACTAGTCTATTTATATATATATTTATAGACAGACAGCGAAGCTATTCTTCTACATATTAGTCGTCTTGTCTGGTTATATAAAAAAAAAGAAGAAGAAGAAGAACATCATTCGAAGATTCTTAGAATACCTTCAGGCTAAATCTTTCTATTTAAATAGTTTGTATTTGCATTCGATCTATTTAGAAATAACAAATTTTATATCTGATAATAGACATAAGATATAGAAGGGATTCTCATGATGTTACTACTATTTGCAAATAAATGTTAATAAGTTCGAAATACAAACATGATTATACGGACATTTATGCTTCTATCTTCTTATTTTTACTATTATAGAAAGCTTTGATGAATTCTCGCTTATTGTGCGGCTGTCTTGGAGGTCTTCCTGACGTCAGCGGAAGTTCGTTGAAGATTTTAATTGAATTATTCAAGCAAAGAGATTCTTCGGTCACATCAGTCTTATGCAGGAAATCAGGCATCAAATGAAGTTAGTTTGATATAAACATATATTAAGTAATAAATGTCGTTATAAAACTTACTTATATTTGAAAAAAGCATTATATATTAGAGTATATTAATATATGAAAGTCGTTCATTCAGCAGATAGTGAAAAAAAAAATATATATGCGAATGCACGATTCAGGAAAACAGTCGAAAGAAAATGAGAGAGAGAGAGAGAAGGGTGGTAGATTTCTCTTCTTTTCTTCTTCTTCTTCTTCTTCTGTCTGTCAGTTTCTCTCTCTCTCTCTTTCACTCTTTCTCATTCTCTTCATTTTTTCATCAGCAGAAAGAAGAAAAAAAAATGATGTGCATCTATGCTGTTTTTAAAAAAAACAGAAGAATGATATATAGATCTAGAAGTTTAACTTTGAAAGCAAAGGTCATTAAATAAGTTCTTACTGCATTCCTACTCTAATTTCAATTGCTGATTATATTTTTTTTTCCTAACAAACTTATTTGACTAACAAACAGATGGAATGAAAAGAATAATTTTATGTCGAACCCACGCACTGGACGCGTGTTGAAATGAATAAAGTAAATAAACGCCCATTAAATTTAGACATTATATGAATACATACATGCACTTACTAAATACCCAACGTCATACAATGTATCGACGATAAAGTGACAGAAGAATAGAAAAAGAATACAATAGAGAAATAGATAGATGTCTGTCATCAATAGCTCGTTTATTACAAGTATAGAATATAAACAAATGAGTATTCAAACTATGACTAATAGACAAAATGAAAAAGTAGAATAGATGATCATGTCTGATTAGCAGAACTGACACAACTGTCAGTCAGACAGTCTTACTTACATCGTTCTTATGTTTTTTTTTTCCTTTCATATTTTTGCATGAAACTCCCCGTATATATATATATACGAGATTTTCTTTCTTTCTTTTTTTTTTTCTCATCAATAAAAATGAGTGCAAAAACACCTTTGGTTTTTGAATTGTCTTTCATGGCTTTGCGGTTACCTGTAGGTTGTGTAGTATTTATATGTGATGGTTTAGTCATAATACGATGTTGATAATCCCGATAAGTTTCTTCAACTTTCTAAAAACAAATTCAATTAAATATTCAAAATTCAAAATAAAAAACAAACATCAGCTTCTCGATCAAGTTCAAACATTCGTAATTTAGCATCTTCAATAAATTGATTATAATTTGATGATGTTGAATATCGACTTTGATTTAATTGAACGTCACTTGATGATTTAATTACACGCGATAAATAGTCACCACCATGATTACTTGGAAAACGGCCATTAAAACTTTTATATAAAAGAAAAAAAATTTTTTTTTTCTTTCTTTATAATAAAATAATTATATTTACTAAGGTTCTGGTTCATTTGATGATTGTAATAAGGCAATTTGTGTTTTTAAATCAACTAGTTCATCGTTGGCAACTTTTTTACCAACTGCTTGATTATCAAGAACAGTTTTTAAGTCTCGAACAATTTCTCGCTGAAAACAAAAGATTTTTGTATTTGTTTTTTTTATAAAAACTTTTTTTTTACAGTATAAGCGGATCGTTCATGTGGCGATGAACTACTACTATCATGATGATGACCTTAACAAAATAAAGTGAAAGATAATATAAAAGAGCTTATTTAATAAAATTGACATACGAGAACGTTGTGATCGACTGTAAATATACAAATAATAAAATAGAAAAGAAAAAGTAGAAGATTTTTTATTATTTCTACCTTGTTGTATTATTCATTTGTGATTTTAAAACAGCATTTTCTTCTCGAATTGATTGATAATCAAAAACCTAAATCAATCAAATAAAATTTATTTAAAATCTTTCGTTTTTCGTTTACTTGTTTTGCTTTTTCACGTAAAATGTCATTTTCATTTTGAAGTACTTTTATTTCACTTTGTAAACGATGAATTGTTGACTAAAATTAAATATGATTTATAAGTGAATAGGTACCAAACTATAGTATCTCGATCTGAGAATAATCTCTCATAAAGAACCTGTCTGTATAAGGTCAACTGTTCTGCTCCAGTTGGAATTTTCAAAAATTTCTAGTTAAAGGTAAATAGAACATGGTTCTAAGTGAAACGCTATAGTTGGTTTCTTTTGAACTGGAAAAAACATTTTTACGTAATTCCCATACCTTCCCTCAGGGTTCCACGCGACTGTTCTTTTAACCTCTTGAGAGCCCTGCGGAGATGTACAGGAATTTCGAGAGAAACCAGCTATGGCGTTTCATTTAGGACCGTGCTCTGATTACTTTTAATTAGAAATTTTTGAAAATTCTAACTGGGGTGAAAAAGTTGACTATGTACGAAGAAATACTTTTCTTTATTGTTTTTTATTTAATCAAATACTTTTATATTAAATTTTCAGGCAATCCCGGTTATTTCATGATTTTTTTTTCTTACTTCTAATCTAGTCTAAGATTCTGCTAGGGTTATTTTCATCTCACTGAGAATGTGCCGGAGGCTAGTCACGAGTGTCGATCTCAATACATATTTAATTATAACTAAACATATTTATTTATTATATTTACATCAGCTTCAGAATAATGTTTTCGTAATGATGCTACTTCAGTTTTAGCTTGTTCAGCTAAAAGACGCTCTTCACTTAGTCTTCGTGCTTCTTCTATAAAGAAAAACAAAATAAGATATTGATAATTAGATTAATTAAATTTTACCTTGATTTCTCATTTCAACTAATTGTAAATTTTTATTTCGTTCAGTAAATTGTTGTTCAATTTCATATCGTAATCTGATAAAAAAAATAAAATTATTTATATAAATAATTTTATTAAACTTTACATTCATATATATATTTACTTATTTAATTTCATTTGTACTTGTTGATCAACATGTACTTCAGTATTTGATAATACTACTTCTCGTTTACGTATATCATCTTCAAGACGCTTTACACGATCAGCTTCTAATGTTACAGATCTTAATAGAAGAAATTTCAATTAGTTTGCAAATATATTTGAATATAGCAATTGTCAAAATGGAAAAGATCTTTTTTTTTCGATGCATTTTCTACCAGAATAAACATAAAACTTTAATCTATATTTTGTATGTTAATTATAGCTTAACAAGTTATGTGTGTTATATAAAGATATTTATTATGTTTTCTAATTATAATAGATATTATCTCAAAAAAAAAAGCAATAGCTATCAGCAAATATATAAAACGACGTATTTTTTATTTATAACTCACTATAAATCAATTTTTAATATATAAAAAAAAGGAGAAAGAAATAATCAACATTTACTCTATATAGATAAGAAGTATAGCATTGAGTATTCATTAATTATGATGTCAAATATGAATGAAGATTATTATTCATAAATATTTCAACATGCTAATCAACAATAATTGTCTGAATATTATTGAAGAATTTTGTTAAAATATTAAAATGTAGAAAAAAAGACAATAATAATAAAATTAATATGAATGTAGATTGTATTATAAAGAAATATTCGTAACAAAGAGATCATATCTTTATTCAGAGTTATGATCATATTACTAAGTTTTCACTGTGTGATACGGTATATTCAGAAAAATCGAATGTTGAAATGTTGATCTAAAATCTATATCGTCATAGAATGGAAACTGAGTAAAATGCCTATAAGTCTGAAACAAAGATCTATGACATGAATTATTCCAGTCTCAATAAATTCTACTGAATGAGATAAATATTATCTGATAGGTGATTTATTATTTAGTCATATTTCTTTATAAGATAGGAGTGTAACTAGAATTTAGTTATTTGACCTATATTCTATAGTAAAATTTATGGTTGAGTTTAATTAAAGTAGCTTCAGGCAATGGGGGAAAAGGGCTGAATCTCTTCTGATCGCCCTTGGTTCTGAAAGTTGATTATAAGGACATGAAGTGCCCACTCAACTTCTGAAGACTTCAAGGCAAACGTTATAAAAAGAAAAAGGAAATTACATCAGTGTTAAAAGTCTATAAAATTATCCATATGAATAAATTAAGGATTCATAACCTCTACTTTATTAACAATTTTTTGTTACTATCAATAAAAAAAACATTTGGGTTTCAAGAATTATTAATATTATTACCGTTCTCGTAATTCAAGATTTCGTTGATTTTCTGTTTCTCGAATTTTCATTGCTTTTAATTCTTCAAGAAATGTTTGTCTTTGACCATATAATTCACGTCTTTCATTCTATACAAATAAAAATATGTATATATTTATTGTTAAATAAAAAATTTTTCTAACTTCAAGTTCAGCTTTAAATCGATCTCCAATACGCATTTCTTTTTCATTTAAAGTATCTTGTTTAGATTTATAAAGTATTTCAAGCTATAAAAAAAAAAAAGAAAAAGTTTAAAATATTATAATATTTATTTCAATATTTTTCTAACTTCTTTTCGAAGTGTTTGTAATTCCATTTGACATTTCATACGTTCATCATCACGTATTTTTTTTATTTCATTTTCACGAAATTGATCCATCTAAATTTAATATTTTCTTTTTTTAATTTTCAATTAAATTATTTTACTTGTTGTTTAAGATTTTCTTGAGTTCTTAATTCAATATTTTTTTGAAATAATAATAATTTTTCTTCAGTTGATAAATTATGCATTGATACAAAATCATCACGTTGATTAGTATACATAGCATCAAGATTATTTAATTTTTCATCTAAATTAAAATGTTATTGAAAAAAACTAAAGAATAATAAAAACTAACCAAGAGTTGATCCAGCAATAGAACCTGCCCATAAATCATTTGATGTTTGTGTACTGTTAGTATGAAATGATCCTGGTAACCAAGATGCAATACATGTAAGCATAGACATTAAAAGACTTGTATGACCATGAATTTCACTATTGGTTTTCTAAATAAATAAATAAATGAATAAGTCGAAAAATTTAGTTTAATATTCTTACAATTTTTTTATAAAAAGTTGATTCTGTTGAAATATTAAGTAGACGAATAATTTCTTCATCTGACATAATCTAAAAATAAGAAATAGATTTTTACTTTTATTTTTTTTCTTAATCATCTTTATCATTTAAAATATACTTTATAATCATTAATATTTGCTTCAGGTATAAAAACACTTGTTGTATAATCATATTTTTGTCCTTGAAAATAATCAAGAATTAATGCATTTAATGCTCGAACAAGAAGTGTTGATTGTGTAGTTGATGATGAAAATCGAATTTGATCATCAATACCACCACGTAACTCTTGAATTAAACGACCACGTAAATGAGACTAAAAATCATTTAAAATAAAAAAAAAAGAATGACTAAATTTTAAATTGAAATAAATAATTATGTATACTTTGACATTGTCAACAATGCCTTTTGATTTCATCAAATCAAATAATTTAATCCGAAGATCTCTTCCACTAAGACCATTCTGTTCAACAGTTGGCATGTTTTAATAAACTTTTCAAATAAAAATGAATTAAATTACATGACACAAAACCACAACTACCATATTCAACATGTTTCCTATCACAATGCCTCTACTCAATATAAATCTTGTACATTTTTCTTCATCTTTATTGGTTCTATATTAACCAATAAAAAGATTATTTTTAACGAGAAAAAACAATATACACGGAAATAGGTTTTTTTATAATAATAATGATCTGTTGATTATGTTATTGGAGGTTGAGGAATGCATATATCCAATAACTTTATAAGCAGTTTGTTTAATATAAAAATATTTTCGAATGAGAAAAAAGAGAATCATATGAGACAATAAATAGTTCATGAAATTCATTGTCACTAACTACAGCGGCATTCGGTCTCTACTTTTTTCAGGTATATTAAAATAGAACATCTCAACAAATTCATTTATTTATTCTTATCTTCCTTTTTTTGTCTATTTCATATCTCTAAAGAACTTTATACTCGATTTTTATAGTTGTTACTACCATTGGAAAGGGGCGTAAAATGGCCTCAAATAGAATTCCATTATATCGTGTTAAAGGCACACATTATGAATGTGGACATGCTATTGGAGTGTTAACACGCGAAGCAATACGTCATCGTATTGCTGATGATCTTACTTATTTATCTTCATTATTTAGTTTTGTTCAAACTGAATATGGTCATAAATTACATAAAGATTTTATTGAAAAAATACGTTTATTATATCCATGGTATTGGGATGAAATTCGTGGTTTAGCTGATGGTTCAGAAGTTCCTTTAGAACAATTACTTGTTTTAAATTTTTTAAATGAAACTCGAACAGCATGTCGTTTAATAGAAGAAAAGAAAAAATCTATGGAAAAAGATCAACAATTAGAAAATGAAACAGGTGAAAAAGGTTGTACAACTGTATTAATTAATCGAAAAGATAAAAATATATTATCATTATTACATAATGAAGATCATTCAACAGCATTGTTTATGACAGGATATATTGTTAATGCTGATATTCAATCAAGTAAATATGATAATGATAAACGTCAAAGTCCAAATGAAAGATTTATTGCTTATTGTTATGCTGGTTGTATTCCAGGTAAATTTTTTAAAATATTTATATGAAATATTTTTTTAAATTTTTATTTAGGAAATGCTTTTGGTGCAAATATGCATGGTTTTGCATGTACATTAAATGGACTTTATCCTAATTTTGTTGCACATGGACGTTTACCACGACAAATAATTAATCGAGCATTACTTTCAGTAAAAAATGAAGAAGAATTAGATAAATTACTTTCTTTTTCACCTGTAGCATATGGTTTTTGTGTTAATGGTGGTTTTTATCATCAATCAAATTATTTACTTAATTATGAAGTAGGTCCTAATTTAAATAATGATAATGAAAATTATATAAGTAAATGTTGTATAATTAATAATGAAGAAAATCTTGAGAAAAAAAAAGATTGTTCTTTAGTCTTGAATTATCTTGTTCATTTTAATCATTATGAACGTTTAGATAATGTTATTATTCAACAAAAATCACTTGATTCATCACATAATCGTTGGAAACGTAGTCAAGAAATTGGTGAAATATTTAGTATTAATGATGCTTTGTGTTTATTAGGTGATACTAAAAATGAATTATATCCAATATTTCGTGTTTCAAATCGAAGTGATGTTAATACTGCAACACTTTGTACGGTGCATATTAATTTTCTAACATTAGAATTTATTATTTATCAAGAAAATCCAAAAAAACATACTGAACCAGCATTTACTTATAATTTAGCTGATTTATTTATTTAGAAAAACAGAAGAGAAAAAAAAAAACAAGATTTCTATTTTTGTATGCTCAATATACATTTACAGACATAATCAGTAGTATTTTTCTCTTTTTAGTTTTATTTTTATTTTTATTTTTATTTATCCAATGATGAATATGAACGTTTATTTTTTGTTATAAAAAATAAAAAAAAGGATATGAAAAATATGAATAATAAATAGTTTTGTTTTATTTATGAATATTATTTAAGCTTAATTAAATAATAAGGCAAATTATTCCAGACAATTGCATTAAATATAATAGAATTATGTTAATATAAATATGTGAAATTGAGAAAAAATATTGTATATAAATAGAAAATATATATGTATATATGCAGTAATAAATAAAAATAGTTTAGTATTTTATTTATTCTAATAAACTAATATAAAAACAAAAGCGGTTGATTAAATACGAGTTTTTTTTACAATTATTCTGGTTCTAATACATGTTTACAAAGCTATAATGGCTATGTATTTATGTTTGTTAATTATGTTATGTTACTTATAATTGGAGTTTTGTATTACTATTATTATTAATCTTATGTTTAATTGTGGTATTTTGTAAGGTTTACTATTAACAATGACTACATTGCTATCTAAAAACTGGTCGAAACTATTTTCGTTTATTACTGCATACATACAAATCTTTTCTATTTATACAGAATTATGTTATCCAAATATAAGTCTAATGATATATTTATATGAAAGTAATCACTAAGGAATGGGTCCAATTTATTTTCTTTCTATTATCAGTTAAAAAGTCTAACAATATTCGGATAAAATTATTATTCTCACCATTAGATTGCTAAATCTACAATATGAGCTACTGATGACTGCTACTAATTGATGTTTTTGTAAAGCTGTAGTCTGCTAATATCTTGAGTGTGTGATGTAAATCCTCCCCTGTTATCATCACACTCACATTCATTTACCCTTCATATAGAGTTGTTCAATTAATTTCAAAATACCTCTGATGTTCTTTTTGAATTGAGAAACTACTGACGAAGACATTGAAGAAATATATATTAGCAATTGCAACATGTGTTCTGACACAAACATTTATTTGAAAGAATCTAGTGAATTGACAGCAGTGATCATGCCATAACAGAAAACATTACATGAACTCATCCCTACAAAAAAAAAGTTTTCTGTTAACGTTTCAAAAGCAAGATCAAACCCCAAACCAAAATTATCTCTAAATCAATATCTTCAAAATCAAGCGTATGACTTTGGTGTACGCTTAAGCTAACAGTAGAAGAGTCCACGGTTGATATTTGTGCGTTGAGAAGACTTTCGTTTTTGTTATACAATAGAATGAAACAACTCCAACATTAAGTCGATTGTTGTGCTATAGTAAATAAATGTTAGACAATATTGATAATATAATTGAAAGTGTTATTAGACGAATTTAACAAGCATCAATGGACAAACATTTTTACAGAATATTTAAGCCTCTAACCCAAAATTGAAATTTATGTATTGAATGTCAAATTTTCAGAAGCTTCTCTCCTTTAAATTTAAAATAGCTCAACGCAAGCACATAATAGAAAGCTGGTTCAGACATCAATTGATAGAGAATTCAAAACTGAACAAATATTTATATTTGACGATTTTCACGAATCATGCAATTATGGTTTTCTAGAGAATCTCTATAAAACTCTTTCGCTAATTTAACTTATACTTTAATTCTTTTGAGTTTTAATTTTCATCATTGAACTTTTAAAGGCTTCTGGAACTACAAATCAATTAAAAACATCGTAGTTGAACATTCAGCATGGTTCTAACATTTATATGAAGTTCATATGCCATAAGATCATGATGATATTTTTCGCCAGCTTTTGTTCGTACAGACGATATTTACAGATGCACAGACGCAAGTGTTCGTCAAATATGAAAAAAAAAATGAGTGACAATTAACACAGTCAACCATTGACATTATACATTCTTTTCTACTACATACTAGTACATAGTTTCCTCTACAAGTGTTTATTCACCTTTCTTAGTGTAACATTCATTTCTAAATTGTATCACCAGGGTTTTCCAAAGTTACTCTAGAAAATCAAGAGCATTTCGTATTCGAATATTGTCAAATTTCTACTTTTATTTAGTTTTAAGTTTTCTATCGAATGACTTTTATACCAGTCTTACATCATCTACTCATCTTACGTTATTTCCAATTTGAAAACCAGTTTACAAATCTAGATTGTGTATTACAGACTTCAATTTATTTACGAATGTTTGTCCTTCTACACTGAATCCAACTATCATTTTAAAAAGAATTTAAACAATTTTTTCAAAAAACTAGAGATGCTTAGTGGTGTTTCAAATCATCAAATCTCTGTTTTCCTTACATTTGCTTAAATGAAACATGAAAACAAATAAATAGAAATCTCAACTAAATATTTGAACTCAGTTTTACAAGAGTCTGTTTACTCAAATAGCATAAATCCATTAGCAAACAACTTAATATTTGCATGAAATTTCATTAAAAGCTTCACTGACTCTACATTGTTAATAGAACATCATAGATGTCAATCTTAGAAAAATATTTGTTTTCAATAGTGAAAATTATAATTTCTAATATGAGGATATTTGCTAAATATAAAGGTCAAAAGTTGACTTTATTTATCTATTATAAAATCCATTATTATATCAAATAAGTGCAAATGGTATATATTGATCCTGTAATGTCCTCAACAGATGATTCGAATTGTTAAGAATAAACCATTATAAAAACAGAATGCATTTGTCTTTTTTCTTATGATTACATCAATCTGAATTATTGTTATGTTGATGACAAATGAACATGAGTATGTAAGAATGAAGTACCTGTCATTTTTAATCATAATTAATATAATTTTCTTCTGTTTTTAGTAAGTACTTGAGAGAAAAAAGTGACATTAATCAGAATACTCTATATCACATATAGTTGAATGAACAATTTCTATAGACAAAACTAAAATCTTCTATATATAATAATCATCTTTTATTAAATAGAGAAGAGAAAACATATATATATATATATAGCTTAATATTATCATTTTGAATATAGATGAAAATTTTAAGACATAATATGTGGCATGATATAATTCGTCTTGGTCTTGTACGTATATTTTATCCATGTTTAATGATATTTGGTACAATTGGTAATATATTATGTTTAAAAATTCTTTTACGAAAACGTTTTCGTCGTCAATCAACATGCCAATATTTATGTATACTTGCTGTTATTGATATTTTATTTATTTATACAAGATCAATGAGACATTTATATCGATATATATTTAATGTTGATTTACGTAATACATCAGTATGGATATGTCGTACGTATATATTTTTTTCATCAACATTATCACATTTAGCATCATGGATACTTGTTATTGTTAGTTTTGATCGATATTTAATTGTAAAACGACTTTATTTTTATCGTCATAATGGATGGCGTGTGATTAAATCAACATGTATTCTTATTTTTATTGTTTGTTTGGCAAATGCACATTATTTTTATATATTAGGTAAAGAGAAGAAAAAAAAACTAATATAATTAAAATTTAATTTTTTTATTTATTTTTATAGGTATGAATATGAAATTACGTAATATAAATATTCATTTAGATAAAAATAAAACTAATGAAACGTATTTTTCAACACGTTTTGTATGTATAGCACCAATAAAATTTCGACAATTTTTTCGTTATTATTTACCAATATTTGATTTACTTTTTGTTGCTGTTATTCCATTTTTTCTTATGATATTTACAAATATAGGTATCATACGTACAACAATGCGTTCTAGTATGATACGTATAACATCTCGAAAACGAAAACGAAATAATCGTTTATCAATTATGTTATTATCAGTTATATTAGCATTTATGCTTTTAACATGTCCATCTGTTATTTGGATATGTTTAAATCGTTTAAAATCACCATCAACATTTTCTAATATTAAATTAGTTATACTTGATTTATTTGAATCATTATGGTATATAAAACATGCATTGAATTTTATTTTATATACATTAAGTGGACAAGATTTTCGAAAAGAATTTCGAAAATTAATTTCATGTTCAAAAAAAACAACATTAAATTCATTAAATAATTCTCGAAAAAATGAAAATAATCTTATTTCAATGTCTTCTTATGTTTCTTCATATATATCACCTTCAATTAATATTTCTCTTAAAAAATTAAAGAAAAAACAACAATATTATATAGAAAATAATCTATCAATTATGTTATGTCAAAATCCAATACAAGTTCAAGTAAATGATGATGATGGAGATGATAGTATTGATGCTACATTTACTTTACTTACTCCATATTCAAATATACCATCACCAATATCGTTTACTAGTGAACAACAAAGATCATCTTCACCATAATATTATGGAATACGAGAAAAAACGATTTTTATTTTATTTTGTTTTGTGTAGAGTCAAATTATGTTGTTGTTTTAATTCGTTATCTCTTTCATATTGTTTTATCTTTAAGTAGAAGAAAATTTTATTATTTATATATAGGAAAATTTTTAAATAGATGAATTGCATTTATACAAGAAAATAAATAAATCTTAATGAGTTAAACAAAAGATCACTTTTTTTCCTACAAGTACTGAACATTATCTGGAATTAGTACGTTTTTTTTAGTTTCTTGATATTCTTTACTATTATTTGTTTCAAAATATAGTATCCTGCACTGTTTTCCATTAAATAATTCAACAACACAATCAGCTAAAGACTTGCAATTTTCACTAATCGATATACTAGAAGACAAATAAGAATCAATCTTACTTTGAAGATGCTATATCATTTAAATTTTTAAAAGATTTGACTATAAAATAATGACACGTGAATAGTTAATTAATTTTTGCATCATATGCATGAATGGATTGAAGTATTTGTTACTAATCTATGCAAGCCAGACTGTAATAGCTACTGTGCTTTAAGAGATACATCATTTTTGTTGATGTTCACTCATCTCATACGTTGTTTAGATTGAGTAATCTGAAGACAAGTGCAAAATGACCGTTACTACCAGATTTATCATAGTTGATTAACTCCACTTGTACTTATTTTAAAAACTAGACGATCTATGAGATGAGTGAACTTCAATAAAAATGGTGTGTTTCTCAAAGCACAGCCGCTATCCCAATTTGACTTGCATAGATCAGTGAAAAATAATTCAACCCATCTATGCATATGATGTAAAAATTAACTAACTATTCAAGTGTCATTATTTTATAGTCAAATCTTTCGAAAATTTAGAAAATATAGCGCCTTCTAAGTAAGACGGATTCTAGCTCGTTTTATAGACTTCTGTCTTCTAAAATCCTTTATCAATTAGTTAACACTACAGATTTGTAACTGATTGTGTTCTTGAGCTATTCAAAAAACAGTAAGAGAACACTACACTTTGAAACGAATAATAGAATAAATTGTATAAGAGCTTCTAAGAATGACTGAAACAATATTTTTAAAAACGAAATAAATATAGGATCTACAGTTTAGATAGGATAGTAATCTAAGTACGAAAATCATTAATGTGATTTGTTCTGAATTTGATGGATTGATGATTTTAATAGTCAAAATTTTACTGATCTTCATAAGATAAAATGTTATAACAATAAAAAAATATGTTATTGACATTTTAAACATTATTTTTATTTTTGGACAGTTATTCTATTGATATTTTATTGAAAAAATAACTCTATAAACATTATTGTTTTCACTGTTATGATAATAACATTTCGATAGTATATAAAACAATGAATTGAGATAAAATTATAACATAAAAAAAGAATATAATGGCTGAAAAACTTTTTCTTATGATTCTAATGATTATTGTTTTAATGAAAATTGCTGAACAAATGAGTCCAAATCATAAATCCAGTAAATAATTTTTTATTCTTTTTTTCTTATAATATTTAATTTTTTAATTATAAATAGAAGAAGGTGTCAAACGTTCATATGAATATAAATTTAAAGTATGGATTAATATGGATATTGTCTTAACATATGGTGGACATGGTACTGAATATGAAAAACGAACTCGTATCGAACATTTAATAAAACAACAATGGTTAAATGTTAATCAATATTACAATCGTCAAAATGGTTTTCATACTCATTTTAATTTTCTTCCATATAAATTTGATTATTTTGAAGATAATTTAAATGATACACATATGAATAATATCCCATTACCTGAAGATAATTGTAATTATCGAATAATATATTCTCATTCACCATATGGTAGTAATATTCATTCAGATTATTTTAATCGATCAATTCATTTTTCAATAAATCCTGAATTAGAATGGAATGAAACAATATGGGATCAATATTCCACACGTATTTTATCGCATGAATTAGCTCATAGTCGAGGAGCTTATGATCTTTATTCAGTTAATGTTGAAGGAAATAAAAATGAAATTTTCAATGGAATTAATTATAATTATCCAACTGGAAGTATTATGAATTATTTATATGATTTAAATACAAATTTTGATGAATATTCTATATATATTATTAATCAATATGGTAATAAAATAGTTACACCAAAAATGGCAAGTGATATGTTTTGGTCATTATTTCCAACAAAATTTGGTGTTAAAATAAAAGATATGTTTAATAATCCAATTAAAAATCTTACAGTTATATTTTATGGTGTTCGTTGGTTACAGGAAAGTATCAAAATAAATGATAAATTTGAACGAAAAACTGATAATGATGGTAAAGTAACATTTTATGGAGATGATATTAATAATAATCCGTATGAAAGAACTGGATCAATATCATTTAGTACATTTTCAAATTTTATGATTGTTGTTTATAATGATGTATGTATAAATATGAAATTATTTTAAATTAAAACCAAAAAAAAAGATTTTTTTATTTTAAAGGGAAATGGTTTATTTAATTGGTTACCAGTTTTTTTTGTACAAACAGCAAAAATTCAAAATAAAAATGAATATTATATTGAATTTCAATTTAATATTAAACCAAATATTGAATTTATTTATCCATCAACTACATTATTTAATTTATCTGTACCACAATTAATGAATTCATTTGATAAATCTTGTCATATTCATTATAGTCTTGTTATTAAAATAAATTTATCTGTTCATGCTTGGGATATTGATGGAAATATTACTAAAATTGAATATTATTCTAATGATAAATTTTTAGGTAATGCATTTATTTCACCTTATTCATTTGAATGGTATATATCAAATAATGATACATATTATTTAATGGCTAAAGCTTATGATAATCTTAATGGAATAACTCAATCAAAAATAATTCAAATTAATATAATAAATGATCAATTAGAAATAGATACAGTTATGAATATGATATCGAATTCTGAATGTCTTGATTTTATTAATTGATTAAAATACAAAAAATAAAACAAATGATTTTCGATTATTATGAATTGAATTTTTATTTTCTTGTGATTGTAATCTTTGATTATTTGTACCATTTATTTTTTGTTATGTCTTTGTGCATAACTAGAAAGAACATCTTGTTTATATGTATGATTCTTATCGGTAGATAAACGTATAGTTTGTTGATTTTTTTGCATATTTATTGTTTGAATATTAGCGCTAATTTTCTTGGTTTTTTAGATAATAAAAGACTAAATTATTATAAAATGAAGATCAATGTACCTATATTACCTTTTTCTATATTAAAACACATATGTAATATTATCATTCTTTAGGGAAATTAATCACGTTATTCTCTATTCATAAATTTTATTTTTTTCTTGATTAGGATAACGATTTTAGTATTTTCATTAGCCAACAATTTCTTTTTCAGTGATCTTCAATAGGCTTTTTTCTTTATTATTTAAAATGTAAGTATATATTAGTACAAAAAAAATAATAAAAATGACTAAAGTTTTCTATTATATTTTTAAATCAAAAAAACAAGAGAGCATAAAAATATTTAGTAAATATGATAAAAAAAAGAAGAAAAAAAATGCTTACCTATTTTGAAGTAGAAAAAAAAAGTTGTACTCAGAAAATATAATAATATTTTTGTTTTCTTCTTTTTATGATGAAACTTAATAGGTTCATTTTTTTAAAGAAAATTTTCTAATGGAAAACGATTCACATGCGATTGCTATAGGACTTGGAGCTGGTCTTGGTGGATTTGCTGGTTTTGTATGTTTTATTTAATAGAAAAAATAAATATATTTCATTGGTATATTTAGGTCATTATTGCTTGTATTTTATGGCATATTTTTTGTGGATCGTATGTGTTAGAATACTAAATTTGAATTTAATAATTGAATTTTTCTTTATTTTAGTTGGTGTGAAAAAAAGAAAGTTCAAACACCAATTGGACCAATTTCAACGAAAAATCAAGAAAAAATTCCAATTGAACTATTAAATAAAATACATAGTAATAAAACAACAGTTACTTCTATCAATGCAAATAGCTGATTTACAATAATGTTCATCAAATAATAAATCTCATTAAAACGCGCGTTCTTTTTCTTTTTCTTTTTTTTTTAAATGTTCATAATAACATAATTTTTCTTTTCATTCGTTTATTAACGAAATGTTTACATTTTCTTAGTAGATCTTTTACTCATAAACATATACACCAAATAATTGATTTTAAAATGTCTAAAATAATTCCAATTGAAATACGTTTTCATATATCAAATCATTTTTTTTTTCTTTGTACATCTGAATATATTAATAAACGTACGATTGTTTATCTTACGAGGGAACCTCCTCATGTGGCACTCTCTGTTTGGACTCATAGCGTAGACAAGAACCCCTAAAAGGGTTTGTCCCCATAGCCTGTTGTTGTTGAGATACTGCGTTTTTAAGGTATTGGAATAACTCACTGCCGTGGTCCCCCTTAGGGACATCAAAAAGACTCATTTTCGAATTTCAACTTGAAACTTTGTATAGAGAGAAGTCTCAATGAGAGTCGTTTATTGTGAAAGTTTCAGATCTATTTCTTGTTCCTATCTTAAGATACGGCTTTGGTAACCTATTGTCACTGGTAGGGGCAAGTTTTGATGTTCTTATTTGCCATTAAAAGCATCCAGGAAAACTGAAACTTTCACAATAAACGACTCTCATTGAGACTTCTCTCTATACAAAGTTTCAAGTTGAAATTTGAAAATGAGTTTTTTTTATGTCCCTAAGGGGGACCACGGCAGTGAGTTATTCCAATACCTTAAAAACGCAGTATCTCAACAACAACAGGCTATGAGGACAAACCCTTTTAGGGTTCTTGTCTACGCTATGAGTCCTACCTATAGGCAAAATATGAGTCCAAACAGAGAGTGTCACTTGAGGAGGTTCCCTCGTTAGAGAATCTTGAATGATCTTATAAAATTAAAGTTATAATTGTCTATTTGTTTTAGAGAAGTAACAGCTGAATTGTGAAGTCTCATACCTAAATAATAAACCTCATTTAAGAAAACAGACTTTAATAGCTATTACAAATTCATATTCTTTTTGAAACGAAAATAGATTAAATGTATAAAATGAAACTCGTAGAAAAATCCGAGATGAGCGATGTAAAAAGAACCTTAGTTTCTAAGAAGTCAATAGCGGAAATTATAAAAAAATTTGTTAAAAAAACGACATGATACGTTGAAATTTATCTCATTCGCAAAAATCAGGCCTCATACTATTATCAATTTCACTTTTTCTGACAGAAGAAGCTTTAATTATCATTCAGGAAGCATGTGATTTAAAAAAAAAATGTCATAAACTTTTAGATAAAATGATATTTTATATTGTAAATTCTAATGCTAATCCAAAGAATACTAATCGTCATTTATCAACTATTAATATATATACAGAAATAATAACTTATCATGTTAGTTTATTTATTATTTTTTATCTAATTAAAGTAATCAAAGAGATCATACTGTACACCTTATCATTCATAAATATAGATATTGATTCTTGTTCAAGTGGATGTACAATAGAACATAAATACTATTGAATTTACGTTTTCTCAACATAAAAGACATTAAGATGATGTAATCGATATACAAGAAATTCAGTACTTTTGATAGATCATTTGAAAGAAAATTCAAGTGGACTTTCATGAATAGTTTTTATTCAACTATCTAATAATGTAAACATGGAATTTTTGAATCACATACTGATACTATAATTTATTATTCAACTTGAATATGAAAAAATCTTTATTCAACATCGCAATTTGGTTTTCGTTGACTTATTAGTTGCAGGGGGAAATCAAATGTAGTTTGCTAGAATAAGAATATATATTCAGAATTTTCTTCTGGCTTCAAGTTGATTCATTTAAGATTAAAACTTTGATAAGAGCCAAAATCAACGTCTATACAGAATTTTTCGTATAACACATTTTTGTATTTTTTAAAAAGTAACTTAATACAAATTA
Organism: Macrotrachela quadricornifera; assembly: GCA_022393335.1. Classification (NCBI taxonomy): domain Eukaryota; kingdom Metazoa; phylum Rotifera; class Eurotatoria; order Philodinida; family Philodinidae; genus Macrotrachela; species Macrotrachela quadricornifera. The sequence continues at coordinate 76,764 of JAJEKB010000010.1, read as the reverse complement.
TAAGAAAGTCTTCGTATACACCGGTTTGTAGAATAAAACTTGCTCTACAAGACGTCCAATTTATTTTGCTTTCAAAATATCAATAGAAATCATCAAAATCTGTAGCAATTGAAGGTTCAGAGCAAAATCTAAAGATACATTTAGAAAGAGAGATAAATTCTAGTTCTAATAGATTACTTGTGATCATTTCCAATTACATATAAATACATTTAAAAAAATGAACAAATATATTTACTAAAACATTTAAAACGAGTGTTTTGTATAGACTTCGTTTTTAGTTTCCACCAAACATTTTCTTTTAATGAATCAACTTTGTTATATATTCATATAGATAACACTAATATACTAAAATGGTCGTTGAAACTTTTGGATCATCCCTTATCATTAAACTACAGGACTTAAATTTCATATATCAAAAATTTATTGTGAGAATTATGTCACTATGTGATATTCGTGAAAATTAAGATAGTTTGAAGGAATATATTCTAATCTTTAAAATTACATATTTCATAAGTAAAATATAGTTTCAAATATTTAATCAATGAAACAATTGCTATTAGAACAGACTAATGTGAATTGATGATTAGAAAATGATGTGATATATAATATTATTTGAAAGTTCAAATAATTACGCGATCTGTTTAATATCAAATTGTGTTATATGATTCAAATCATTGAACTAGAACAATTTATTAATTTCACAACGGTTCTATCGATAGTATAAGATGACATTAATTCATGAGAATTTTTCCCTTTAATCATACTCACAAAACTCTTTTGTGTCATCTACACTTATAAGTATGCGATGTAATTATAAAGTAAAAAAATAGTTCTTTGATAAATACTTCATCAGTGATATTGTAATTAGTATTTTTTTTTCTAGAAAATCAAGGTTTTATTAAGTTTAAAAGATGAGAATGATATAAATACACAATTTTAATATCATTCCTCTACAAATTTTCTTGTCAAAACGTCGATGGTAGCGTTAATATGTAACCTTCACCAATCAAGTAATAGTATTACTAGTGTTATAACGATTAAGTTTAAGTATTTTTTTTCATTGTTTCTGTTACATACACGTGTTAGATAAATATCGAATATTTTTTTATTAACGATATATAGCTTTTCTCTTTATACGTTTCAAGGATTTTCAAATGTCGTTTCCTTTTGCGCAGTTCCGTTGACAAATTCTCGTTTCTTTTTTTTTCTTCGACATCGTAAGTATGATTGTGTCCGTTAAAATTAGTATTCATTGTTAGACAGCTTTACAAGATAATTGTTTTGTTCTTGATATTAATCGATAGATAAATTTTATTTTATTTCTTTTTCTATTTCATGCTTTGTTATAAATGTTCAATCATCTACGCATCTTTTTTCACTTGTTCTTGAATCTTCTTTTTTGTCTATTTATGGAAAGTGCATTTAATAAAAGACATGCAGATTGTCATTCTCGACAAAATTAAAATTTTTCTCTCGTTAGCAAAAAAAAGAATTTTCTTTCCTTTACTATTCATCTTACAATAAATGAGAGAAGAAAGAATATATGTAGAAAAGCTAACCACCAAAGAAAACTATTAAAATGAACAATGACTCACTATCAATAGACAATTGTGTTGTATTACCGCGTAGTCCCATGTTGTCAACAAGGTAAGAAAATAGTTAATCGAACATATATCCATTTTCAAATTAATTTTTTTCTTCTATATATTATTATTCAATCTTCATCCTATAGTCTAAAAAATGTATACAAGGATTAAAATAGTTATAAAATCTAATATAAATAAAAGATTGATTAGATATCTTTAAAACTATATTTGTCTACCCACTGATTTATATACTCGAGCTTCTCACTTGAAAGCATACTCGTTTTTTTTTACGATCTTTACCTTTTTATTTTTCTATATCAATACCACAATCATGAAAAGAATGAGTTTTTAAAATACTTTTTTTTTTGAGATTCATGGAAATAATGAGTGGAGAAGATACATCATTCGCTATTGATGAAGCATCAACTATAATTAAAGAAGTACTTGAACGAGTAATTGGTCCGTATTCATATGAACATAATACAGCTAATCGATGGACAGCTGATATTGTTGATCAAATATTAACGGAATTAACTAATTTAAATAAACCATTTAAATATATTGTACAAGCAGTAAGTTTTTCCAAGGAAATTTTATTTAAATAATTTAGTTATATAAATAGGTTATAAATCAAAAAAATGGAACAGGTTTACATACAGCTAGTACATGCTTTTGGGATAAAACAACTGATGGTAGTTGTACTGTTCGGTAATGAAATATGATTTATTTATATTTTATTTATTGTTTTTTTTTTAGGTGGGAAAATAAACATGTTTATGCTGTTGTTTCTGTCTTTGGTTTATCTATTTAAAGAAAATATTATGTTTTTTTTTTTGTTTTAATCTATTAATTTAGTCTTCTCTTTTCTTTTTTTTTTATTCATAATAAAAAAAATAAATCAAATGTAATCGTCTTGATAAGAAGTTTATTCGTGAATATTATTTTATTTATCCGTTTGTGAAATTTCTTTTTTTTAGAAAGATAATAAAAAAATGTGCGGTCGTTTTGCTTGTGGTTTAGCACCTGATGTTGTACGTCGTCTTTCGACTTATATGCATTCTCAAACAAATGAATCAATTATACCACCATTTATTGATTTAATGCCATTAAAACGATCTTTTCGACCAAGTTGGAATTTAGCACCAACTTCAACTTGGTATAATCAATAAAATATCAAATCTTTTAAATAGTTTTCATTTGCTTTTTTTTATAGTCTTTGTTTAATTTCGGCTAAACATTTAGATGAAACAGAAGATTCATCAACACGAGTACTTTGTTCAATGCGTTGGTCACTTGTACCACATTATTATAAAGGAAATTTAGCTGAATTTAAACCTGTTTTAAATAATTGTCGATCTGAAACTATTGATCAAAAGCCAACATTTAAAGTTCCATTAAAAAAAGGTCAACGATGTGTTGTGCTTGCTGAAGGGTATATTTTAAAGAAAAGAAATTTTGAATTATTTAAAAATAAAATTTTTTATTTATTTAGATTCTTCGAATGGAAGAAGAATGTATCAAAAACGCCTTTTTTTATTTATCAATCGGAACCATTTATTAATGAAAAAAATTATCCTAATATTAATATTGATAAAATTTTTCAAAAATTTGAAAAAAATAATCAACATAAATTACCATTATTAGCTATGGCTGGCCTTTTTGATATCAATCAACATTGCGAAGTATTTAAATATTTAACAAAAAATGAAAAATTGTTTGTTTTTTATTTAAATAGACTGATGAACCATTATATTCATGTACAATATGTACAGTAGATGCTAGTGAAACAATGCAAAATGTACATATTCGAATGCCAGTAAGAAAAAAATATGTTTCAATGAATAGATTCGTTTATTAAAATAATTTTTAGGTTATTTTATCCAGTCAACATGAAATAGATGAATGGCTTGATTATGGTCGATACAATACGGAAGAAGTAAGATTAGTAATTTTATATAGAAAAAATAAAAATAAATTTTGAAAGGTTCTTCCATTACTTATACCACATAATGATATTCATATGTATCGAGTAACATCAAATGTAGGTTCAACAAAAATAAATGATATGAATAATATTCGACCAATTAATGTAGATAAAGAAAAGTAAGATATTATTCTATATAAAATTTATTTTTTTATATATATTTTAGTAAAACCGTCTCATCAAATCGAAATACACTTGATTCATTTGTTATCAAAAAAGCACCAAATAAATATTTTCAAGACCATGTATTGAAGGATGAAAGTAATAAACCATTAACTCATAAACGTACTCAAGGCGCAATTGATGATTATATGTATAAAGATATGAAACCATCTATAAAACGATTTAAAAAATAGATCTTTCTCTTTTATTTTTCTTCTTAGTTATTATTTTATATATATCTTTATTTCATTACATACTATTTGTCAGATGAAAATTTTATATTAATTCAATCAAGATGAAAAAGTAACTTTTTATTATGTATTTTTTCATTGAAACACAAAGCTTTATTTTAAATGTTATTTTGTTTTTTTTTTATTATTATTATTACATAAATACATTCTCGATTGTATGATGTTTCTGAATATATTACTTACTACTAGAAAAGAATATAACAAGAAAAAAACCGAATTGTAATAGATATGCCATAAAGAATGATCAATTAGTATTTTGTCTCTATCTAATGATTTAATTTGATTTTTAGCAAGTAATCTATGAAATACATTTTTTGATTGAATTTGTTTTACAGCTTGTTCAAATTTGATCAATGTTACAATAAACGTTGTTCTTCATTTTTCAAATTTTTTTTCTTTTTGATATTATATACTAGAAAAATGAATTGAGAATTTTGTTTATTATAAAATTTACTAATGTGAAAATGATGTTATTAAAAAAACGAGATTTTCATTAGCATATGTTTTTATTTTCTGTCCAATGCTGACTTTGATGGAGTTCATCGGACAAATATTTCCATTTAATATTAAATTAGATGCACATTGTGTATTCTCTTTCTACAAATTTTATTTTTTTTTAAATTAAAAATTCATTTTGAACGAAAGAGTCAGCCTTGTGAGACATTTTTATTTACAGATACAGAGTTACTGTTGATATACTGATCAATAAAAGTTTTTAAATTGAATAATTACAATCTGTTTTATTGTACAGGGTGGAACAAAAATAACACGGCGATAAGAAATTAAAATATTTTCGTCGCGGCTTATTAAGTATCACTAGTGATCTCAACCAAAATCTGTCACTTTTTTGCAGATAGAAACAGAGCAGTCCAAAACTCACACAATGGAGAAAAAATTAAATATCTCTGCTATAACTCAAGCAAACGGTTTTTAAAGATAGCACAATGTCATATAATAACATTTCATATTAATTCGATTTTTAATTCAGAAAATAACTTTGTTAGAATTACAAGCGGACAAGGTAATGAAAATTATATGTCAGTTAGAATTATTATTGAAATAATGATTTGGTAGTAGCATTTGATGTTTCAAGTCTTTTAGTAAAGTTTTCTAGCTATAGTCTTAAAAATTCGTTGATGCAGAATGACTTTTGTCCGCATAACCAATCTTTTATATTGGCATTACGATATGGAAGTATCATGCACCTTTCCAAGAGCTGCAACACAGGTTTTTCTCTATATACTCACTATCAGCTATTTTATTTGATTGAAAACAAGTAAATGTAAGTATGTCAATACATGAAAACCTACAACAGATTCCAGTACTTTATTTAAAAATAGAATTACCCGAGTACTATAGATCAGTAGGTACCGGGATTTATTTTTTTGGGATTTATTCGGATTTTTTAATAAATCCCCATACATCTTAAAATAACTTCCACATAACTCTTATTGAGGGTGAGGACAGAAACTAAGTGTGGGTGAGGACGAGTGCGGGGGATGGGGGGCAAGAGTGAGGGTGCGCTGAAATACTAATACAGCTATACAGTCTCAATAAATCCTTAGTAAATAAATAGATGCCAATAAATCCCGCCGAAGAAATAAATCTCAAAAAAATGAGTCCCGGTATCTACCGTAAGAATTAGGAAAGACACTTACCGGTACACTTAACTTCCGAAACTCTGATCATCCCTAAATTCTGATTGCTCCACATTTTTTAAAATATTACTAACTCAATAATGCACATTGTTCCATAATTCTGATTACTCTAATATACTGGTTACTCTAATATTCCGAAATTCTAAGTGTTCTAGAAAAGTCCAAATATTCTTAAATTCTGATTATTCTAAGATTCTTACTATTCTAGATATTCCCAAACTCTATTTATTCTAATATTTCAATTATTCTGAAAATTCCGATAATTCGTAAATTCCGATTATTCTGAAAACTCTGATCATTCTGAAACTTCCGATTATCCCAATTATTTCAATTAAATTAGGTATCCTTATTTTTCCGAGTCCTCTGATTATTCTGAAGATTCTAATTAGTTCAATGATTCTAGAATTCTGATCATTGTGAAATTTTGGTCTGTATAGTCTGTCTTGACTAGACGAGAAACGTAGAACTCTATAGAAAACTCCGGAATTTTAGAATAGGAACACGTCTCACTTTTCTCAGCTAAGTGGTGATGAGCAAATACGATTGAAATTGATTACGAGTTCAAACAATCAGCTAACTTGTTAACTTAAATTTAGGTAAGATCGAATTCTAGGTGCCTTTGCTATGATTTTTAAAACATATTGATGGTAATAATTAGCATGAAGTCATATGGTTTATTGAACAAAAAGTTTTTAAAGACACCTGTTTTGAAGAAGCATAAAAGATTATTTTATTTAAATAATGAGTTTATATTTAGAATTGACCGTCTTTAGATTGTTGTGTTACTTTATTTGTTCTGATCGAAGTTGTTTGAATTTGAATATTCTCTGCAAGTAATGGCTGTTCTACAATTGATGAATGAATATTATTCGTTAGATTTTCTCTTGATTTTCGACAACCAGTCAAATGACATATTAAACCAGCGATAAAGATAATAACAAATAGAATAGCAATAGCAAATAAAATTAATGCCCACATAGGTATAAAACCATGAAAAAATTTATTTTCATCACGATAATTTGTATTTACTTCACGATTAATCATTTTAATTTGATGACAACCATTCAATTGATAATGAGAATTTCTTTTATATGACTCATTGAGATTTGTTGAATAATGAGAAAAGTATCTACCTAAAAGAAATAAAATCTATTGATTTTTATTAAATATAATCATCATATAATACATTGAATTTCTTCAATTATTTCCATTGTACATATTGTCGAATAAATATCTCCAAGAAGTTGTGCATGTACTTGTCCTGATGTTAATATTAAACGATTAAATATATCATTATTAAGTCCATGAAAAGCCCATTCATTACCATTTTGTTCTAATAAATTATTTAATTTATTTCGTTCAATATCAGTTGTACAATTCATTGGATTAATAATAACATGAATAATAGAATCAAAAACTGATTGTATACGTATTTGATGAAGAAGATAAAGATGTATTTGTGATTTTATTGAATTTGATAAAAGATAACTAATATAACGTAACGGTTGATAAGGTTCAATTTCTGATAAATTTAAATGATTAATAGTTAAAAATGGTTGAATTATATTTATTGTTATATCACATAAATATTTTTCATTCTTATCAATATACAATTTTGTTGGAAACGATGATATATTTCCATTAATTAAATTATTTAATGATAAATTATTTGATTCAATTGTCCATTGATGATTTAATTTAGTTAAATTTATTGATAATTCTAATGAATTTATGGTTGTATTAGTAATTGTTGCTAGAAAAACAAGTTGAAAATCTATTAATGTATAAAACATTGGTTTATAAGATATCCATACATAATCTGATCTATCTAAAGGCATTAATATAAATTTATGATTTGAAATACGTTCATTAGATGGTAATAAAGGTAATTCTGACGAATGTGGATCAATAATAAATGTATTATAATATACTTTATGTCTTTGATTAAAACCATTTTTCCATTGTTCTTGTAATTCATTATTAAGTTGTTTTAAATGTTCTAATGACATATTTAATTGACGTTCTTTTGGTTGATAAGTAGTACCAATTGGATAATCAATTTTATCTATTTGTGTCATTTCAATATGTGCACCAAGAATAGAAGTAATATTAAGTTGATTAATTTCAATAAAATTTATTAAACGTGATATTGATTCAACATTAGCAGAAAAATTTGAAATATATAAACGTCCAGGATAAAATGAATCACCTGTTAATAATAAACCAGTAGCACAATCATATATAGCAATAGATGTTTGTTCATGTCCAGGTATAGGAATAATAGCTAAATGACGTTGTCTATCAAGTTTATATTTACCAATTGAATTTGGCCAATTATCTAATCGAAAAAATTGACTTACTTCATCAATAGTTACACCAACAATAGTAGTAAATGGTTTCATTTGAAATTGTCGATCTCCGGCCGTATGATCACGATGATTATGTGAATGTGCTACAATTAATTTCATATATTTACGCTGTTTTTTCTTTTTAATACACCATTGTAAAATAATATTTTCAATATGTTGTTGTATAGGAAATGTAACAGAAGATACTGTTGCACCACTATCTATTAATAATATAATATTATTACTAAAAAGAAGATACATAAATGGTGCTTCATAATTGATACATTTATTTTCACGAAGAATAAATGTATCATTATTTACAGAAAATATATCTAAATCAGGTTTTTGTGAATCTTTATTAAAACAATTAAATGATCCATTTATCCAATTTGTTGGTAATCTAATTGGAAGATAAAGAGAATTATTATTAGGACAAATAAATCGATTAGATATCTGAGATGATATACCAATGATATTTATAGATAAAAAGATTAATATATTCTTCATCATTGATAATGAATAAAAGTAAAGTAATACTATTACTAGATTGATAATTGTCATCTGTATCGATTCTCACTAAATACATGAGTAAGATCGACTTTTTTTCCTTTTTATGTTTTGATTTATTCGACTTCGAACGAATCTATTTTCTGAATTCGTTCCATTCTATATAATATTTTATTAGTTTATGAGTTTGCTCATCGTTTAAACAATAAACATGAATATGAACTTCAAAAATTAGAATAATATCACATTCAAGTTAAAAAGCAACAACTTTTTTTTCATAATAAAATAATTGAAAGATCTCTTGATTCATTTCAAGAATATGAAAATTAACTTGACGAATTAATCGAATGTAAAATTATCAGAAATTTAAAACAGCATAAAGCTAAATTTCTTCTTTAACTTATGTAATAAATATTTAAACTAAAAGAAAATTGGATGACTGAATGGCGCCATGTATAGATAGACGAATACGTCTGGCGCGTTTCTGCATCAATATTATCGATTAATTCATTGTTTTGTGTCCAATTGTCGTTTATTTTTTCTTTTTAATTAATATATTTTTTATTTCTAAAATCTTAAAAATAAAAATGTCTTCAAATATGTCAATCAGTGCTGGTAAATTTGAACGAATGACAAAAGAAGAAAAATTACGTTTTTGTCAAGAACTTATTAGACAAGCTACTAATTTAGGAAAATCATCAACTATTAGTAGTATTCATTCAACAGGAAGTAAAACTAGTCTTAGTGGTATACGTTCGAAAAGTAAATTAAGTAAACGACCACCATCTACTAGTGATACAGAATCGAAAAAAACAAAAAGTGGTATGTTAACTCATCATAAAACATCACCATCAAAATCTTCAATAAAATCATCTACATCACATACTGTTTGTTATTTTCTATTATTTATTTGACATTTATTCTTATTATCTAGTCACAAAAATCAAATACAAATATTAAACATCATCCATCAACTTCAGTTAGTTGTATTATATTCATTATAAAATTTAATATATACAAAACGTTTTTTTTCTAGTCTGTACGAAGCAAATCGAAAAGTCAAAGAGAATTAGTGAAACCATCTAATTCAAAATCTGTATATTTATTTATGAATTAAATTTGTTTATTCATTAATTATAAAATTTTTTTAGACAGTTCGTAGTGATAAATCAAAGAGTAAACATTATCCTTCGGCTTCACAGACATCATCGCTACCGGATGGAACAAATACCATTCGATCAACTTCAAAAATTAGTAATACACATATTTATATAATACAATAAAGCAATTATGATAATTATCATAGATAATAAATCAGGAGTGAAAAGTTCAGTATCAAAAATAACATCAAAATCACGTTTAACAGTAAATTAAAAAATTAAAATAATGAAATAAATTATTTTTTTAGGATTCTTCAACAACTGCTACTGTACCATCTAGTATTGTATTATTTTCTGTATTATTCTAAAAATAATTCTTCTACTAGATAAACATTCGAAATCAAAATCTAAAGGACATAGTAAAAGCCGACCAATTGGTGGTACTTCAAATGTTCGTTCTACTAGTAAATATTCTAAATCATCATCAAAATCAAATCATACATATGAATTTTAGCTGCTTCGAAATCACAAAAGCATAAGAGTAAAACAAAATCAAGTTCTAAGAAACCAGTTTCAGCTGTTCATTCATCAATTGGTACAAAAAGTAGTGTAAAAACTAAACCTAAATCAAATACAAAATCCGAAAAACATCGAACAAAACAAGCACATACTGAAACATGTGCTGTACAATTTGTACCAAAATTTAATCCAAATTCAAATAAAAATCAAGTACCATTATATCATTTAATACGTCATGCTTTTGGTAATGTGGTACGTGAAGCTATATGTCAATTAGATAAAGATAAAACTGGTGTTAATTCACAAGAAATTATTGATCATATACTTAAACATTATGCATTTCCTAATAATTTATCAGAAAATATAATACGTAATCGTGCAATGTTTACAATTAATTCTGGTTTACGTGCTGGTACTCTTTTAACAGTTAATCCAAATAGAGGTGTTCGTATTGGTCGTATGCGTCGTAATTATCCACATATGCTTTGCTAGAAGAAAAACAAAAAAAAATAAAAAGAAACAGAAAAAACTTGTCATTGTTTGTCTTTTCATCTTTATTTATAACGAGTATGTTAGTCTTCTCAAATGAAAGAAAAGGACAATTCTAATTTTCTATTTTTATTTTTTTCATTTGTTTATCTTAATACTTGTAAGAAGATTGTTTTTTATCGAATAGTATTTGCTTATTTCCAATAAATTTCAAGATAACAAACAAGTGTAAAAGTAATTTTATCGACAAAAAATAAAATATGTAAATTTAATAGTTTTTTTTTTTTTTTAATAAAAAAACAATGAAAATTCTTTTTTTCTTATATATTAAAATAAAAAAATAAGTCGAACAAGGTCAGAATGATACAGAAAAGAATATATATTTTATATCCTAATTTTATCGTATAAGTAAGTATGAATAAATTAGGTATATCTTTACATGAACACCAATTGATTAGTATTATTTGGTTTTTTTTTCTAATGGCTGAATCATTTGGCACTATTGTTCTTTCCTTCTTCTTCTTTTTTCTTCTTGTAATTTAAAACCAATGTGCGACTGTTAACAAGTTTCACGTTGAGTATATGCAAGCAATAAGAATAAAGAACATGTTTTATAAATATTAGAATCAAAAAGAAAAAAAGTAATTAATATTTTTTCATGTGGATTTTCATACGTATTAATTTACTTCTTTTCATCAGCATCATTTCTATTTGACTTAATAATAACTATTAAAATTCTATATTCATTTTTAATATAAATCTTATTTTAGAGAATAAAGAAATGGTATTTAATGCACGACGATTACCAAATCTTGTTAATGGATGTGATTTTAATGATTTTCATTTTCGGGAATATAATACAAATGTGAATACACAAAATTATTTTTTATCTAAATCACCACCACCAATATCCTATCGTAATTTACATTTAGTTGCAACAAATCGAATACCATCAAATATTGTTATTTTATCAAAACCATTAGCTTCTTCTTTAACATCAATAAATCGAATATCACCACCTCAACAAAAACCTGAATATAAAAAAAATTCTAAACAAACAGGTTTTGATGTTTATCGATCACTTTTTCGAACAACATCACATTCTTCATTAAATTTTGAACAAGATGGATTAAATGATGATGCAAGTCTTTTAGCAAGTTCAATTACTGTTGATCGTATATCTTTATTACCAAGTACTACTACTTCTTGTTCGAATAAATTACCAAAAATTCAAAAATCTAACACTAAACATAAGAATAATAATCAAAGATTAACTAATAAAATAAAAACACATTGTGAATCATGTTCATTACCACATAGTAAACAAACTGAATATATGGGAGCATCAACTGCACAAACATTTTATCGACCAATACCAATTAATCAATATAATAATGAAGATAATGACAGAATAACTACCACTACAACAACATCAAAGGTTTTGTCATGTATGCCGAATGATCGAACTCGTAAACAGTTACATGTTTATATGCCACAAATATCTTATTAAAGAAAGATACATTTCTTAGAATTATGATCTGTTTTTTTTATGATTCGAAATTTTACTATAATATTGTATAAACAAACGAATTATAAAATTTTTTAATTGAATCTTCTATTTAAATATTATTGATAGCAAGATAACTGGAAGAGTTTATAGGAAAAAATGAAAGGTATTGTAAATATTTATCTTTTGATTTCAGAAATTTAAAAAAAAATACATTTATAACTAATTTTAATATCGATCTAGATGTGTATGTGCGAATTTACAAATATTAATTAGAGATGATCATAGAATGTACAGTAGATTGATTAAGCGGATAAAAATTTCCAAAAAATATGAGTCGTTTGTGAATGATATTCTTGATCCATGATCAGCAGATGAATACAGAGTGAAAATTATTAATTTTTTTTAATAATTATATATCACATACTATTGATTATTGAATCGCCTATTTCTCCACATATTTCTGATCCGTAACGGAAAGTCACGATTGGTGTTTAGCTATCAGTATTTTGCTTTATATCTAATACATGAATTGATCATATACAGACAAATATATAGATACATACGTATATAATTATGTAACTAGAAAGAAAGGTACATGAATAATTACTGCTATATATATTCACCTAACTATTCATTTGACTATCTAGCATCTATTTAATTATGCATTGATCTAGTTGTCTATTTCTCTAATTACTTACTTTATCTTTTCGGTAAAAGACTTTCCGCCTCCATTTTTTATTCTATATACTATCGGTTTGGTTTTCAATAAATAAATAAATATATATATATATGACAAGAAATAATGTAACTACTTTATTTTAGCATATTACATCATAATTGATTGCAATTTCCTTCAATAAAAATTGTGCGTCATGTAACATAACATAAGCCATTTGCTAAATTCTTTATTATAAGATTATATCCTTTGGGAGTCCATCATTGTCTAACTATTTTTAGCTTATTTGGATTTATGTAATCAACTGTACATTTTTGATTGATTATTGAGTCAACAATAGAAAAAGTCAATTAATCCATAAAAAACTCTACCAAATGGTTCGTTTAAAATGATGATCAGTAGTATTGCTTTTATTGAGGGAAATGATAATGAATCATAAACTATAATAAAGTAAAATGCTTAAGATATGCTTGTAATTACAACTCACTTGAAATGAAACATGATGTAATATAGTATGAAGGCTGTTGTTACAATTTCTATAGAATCAAAATGTGACATACAATATAGATCTCGTTATGATCAGAAAAAAAAAATTGTAAGATGAAATGAGATGAAGATGCAAATTTCTATTCCTATATCTCAATACTTATTCTAGATCGTATTTGACAAAAAAAGAGCAGACGAAATATTATTTTTTAAAGATGAAACTAACTATCTACCAGTCTACTCTATCAAAGTTTTAAAAAATTGAAATAAAAATTTACTCAATCCTTCTATTTTCGATTATCATAAACACAAATAAATAAAAAAGAAAATTGAGTCAAGCACATAGAGAGTTATGCGTATGGAAAAATTTTCCATATATATGGTTGTAGAGAAAAGAAAATAATCGAAAGAAATAAAAAATATAGAGTGCACTGACAAAGTAACAAGCAAAGCTCATATTTATTATTAAAATTCACTCTTTTTAAGATGAATATTTTGAGTATCGAATTTCTTGATTTTCTATTGGAAATTTCAGTAGTCAAATTTCAAACTTATATCAATATATCAGCTAACTCGAAATTGAACGCCTAATTTATTTTAAATATTGACTTTCTCTCTTGATAGAAACAGTTTTTAACTTGATTTATTGAATTGCATGTCACACAAATGTTCATGTCATCATCAACAGTTCATTGAAAACTAATTGGTTTACACTAGCCAAGATGACTTACGTACACTTTTCGGTATATACATCTACAATTACCTGAATAATAATTGAATGTATATGTCAACAAGGTCAAGTTTTAACTTTATTTAAGCATCTGCCTTTTATCTTCAAAAAATACATTATAATGACCATAAATGAAAGAAAAAATGTATATAATTAAAATAAGTATTGAAAGATATTCATACTTGTTAATTATATATTTGAATTAATAACAAAGCAAAATATATATTTCACCTTTGATTAGTCTTCTGTGAATAACTATTTCCTCTCTTTTACTAAAAATCTTATATTAATAATTGTACCTATCATTATTTTATTTAAAATAGTTTATGAGTCTTTTGAATAACATCTTCTTCTAAAGAATAAGAATATGATAAGACAAGAAAACAAAATAATTGAATTAGTTTATTTATCATAATATAAGATTATTTGTTTATTTATTTTCTCTTTGTTAATAAAGGAATCATGGTTACATTAAGAAACAACAGAAACGTGTTCTTCCTAGCGTCGACCAAAAAATGTATCCCAATGATGTTTTCTACCAAATGATTGACGTTTAATTGGATGAAAATCTCGATAATCATTTATTCGATTTGGTGGATAAATAAAAGATGTTGGTGGAAATATAAAATGTGCCGATCGTTGTGCTAGATATACTTGATCATCATTTTGACCATGCTCTTGTTCATCACTATTATTTATTTCTGTCAATGGTGAATATCGATCATCGACTACCATTGATGAACAAATTTGCATTAAAATAAAACATGATGCTAAATATTAAATAAATATACTCTTGTATTTATTATTTAAAAAATAAAATTATTTACCAACAATAGATAATAAATAGAAAGTTGAAACCATGATATTTGTATATGTTTGATTATTGTCCTTGTATTTATAATCAAATAAATGATTTATTTGTTCCCGTTCTTAGTAAGACAAAAAAAAGAATAAGTATAGAATGAATTGATGTTCAGCTAATTAAATGTTTCTTAGTTTTCTTTTTTTTTTTTTTTTTGTATCAATTCCTACAATACAAAATTAGAGATTAGCTTGTATTATTATCTATCACGTCATTTACTCTCTTCTTTTCTAACGATCATATACTGTTTATTACTTGTTCTTTGATTCGCATTCAATAATACTTAAAAACTAGACTAACCCACGGAATTTTACTTATTCAAGAGGATGAATTTGCTTATTAGAACAAACAAAATAATCAAAGATAGTGCGTGTCACACACTTAACCTTGCTTTAGTATTATATAGATAATCATTAGTTATATAAAGAGTGCATACATATATATATAATATATAATAGATTACAGAAAAAGCCTTGAATGTCTGCTTATATATAATATGACGATTGTAAAAAACCAACAATTGAAATCATCTCAATTTAATCAGACAGATAATACTAAATGAATTTTTATTAGGTGTTTTTTATAATAAAAAAAAAAATTTGTTTTTTGTTTTTATATAAAATCATATAGTAATAATAATACTATATTTAATTATCATTTGTCATACTCTAGAGTAATATAATCAAGTTATAGAAGTTACAATAATTCAATAAAAGATTGAAAAAATTTGATGATAGAAACAGAAATATAATGATAATATAAATATCGTGATATAACAAATTATTTTAGTTAAATATTTAATTTTTTTTATTGATAATAAAGATCGTTAAGATCTGTACGATACATTTAACAAAGATTATTTCATCATTGTCTAATAGATAATTGGCATCGAGTCTATACAATTTATCCTGACATATAAAAGAATAGATAAACAAGACTACTCCTAATGATAATTTCTTTGCTGTATAATATCATATCTTATATAACGCTTAATCAATTTTCTTGACAGTTAATAATAAACAATACTGCAAATTATACAAATTTAAAGTTATGATAAAATACCTATTTGATTTATATCGATATATATATGTATTTCTTTTATTAAAAATAATGATTTATTACCAATGTAACTAACAGATGTTTTGTTTATAATTGAAAAAAAAACAAACTTTTTCTATGTTCATCTAAGAAATTGTTTTTCTTTATTTTGTTTTTTAGTGCGAAAACAAGAATAAGAGATGAAATAAGAAAGCACAAATGAAAACACACATATAATATATAAACACAAACTAAAGCAATAGTTGTTTTAAAATTAAAGACAAACATGTGCAACATTATGAATTATTATTGTTTTTTGTTTTTGTGAAATTACAAAAAAAAAAAAGAAAACAAAAGGAGAATTTTCGAAGAAGAATAGAAGAAAGTAGTCATTTGTCTGGAATTGTTTTCGTCATATCAAAGACATGCTTTTATTTTTCTAAATCTTTTCGAACTCGATAACCACGATAAGCAGCCTATATTAAGAATAAAATTAATTTTAAACAAAAAAAAAACAAATTCTTTTTTTTTTTACTTGAATTTTAACAGCAGCTGCAGCATCATCCTCTTCAATTTCTGGTTCTTTATTACCTTCAGCTGATGGTGAAAACACTAAAATAAAAATAAAAATAAAAAACTAAATAATATTAAGATTGTATACTTTACTTTTATTATGAGTGTTATCATATTCATCATGTGTATGTGGAGATGTCAATGATGAATGTTGAGGATTATCATGACTACCTCCTGAATTTAATTCTTTACGTGTTTTATAACCTCGAAATGAAGCTTGAATACGTGTTGCTGCTTTATCAAGATTTGGATCATTCATGTCGTCGTCTTCGTTATCAAAATCTGGCCGTTGTTCTCGAGCAAAATCTGAATCACGTGGAACTTGTGTATGTCGTTCAAAATCTTCACTTAATTGTGTTGGTTCACGCTCAAGACGAGGTCGATCAGTATCGTCGTTGTCACCTTAAATACAAAATATATATATATTAATATTCATTTTTTTTTTTTCTAAGAATGCCTAATTCAATTTGTAAAGGACGTCATTTCTAATCTCTACTAACTCGGATAAATCGAAACGATTCATTTGATCGATTATCGAACCTATAGATCATATTGTCAAATGTCAAAGATATCTTCCTCGTTGGTATATATATATATTCATTTTCTTCAACAATAAAGCGAATGTCAGATACAGTATGGAACTTTATATACTATGAATAATATCGATGATCAAAGCTCAAAACTAGTTCTATGACAGATTAATTATAAGGATAATAAACTGTATATAAAATTTTTCTAATACAACGAATGATGTATTGGTATGGATGAAAAGGATTCAATGAACTTTTACGTCATATGTAATTGCCTAGATGACAAAAGATTAACATAATACAAAATACATGTATATATATATTTTAAATATTCAAAATAGAATAATTCTACAATTTTTCTTTAGATGATATTATAGTGAAAGTAGATGTTTTTACTTACTCACCTAAATATGGCTTGATGAAATTACTAAATATATACACAGACTTGTATAAGAAATGAGTTCTTTTTTTTGTCTATCTATCTATCTATATGAATGTTTATCGAGTGCATAGAATACAAACAATATCCACTACTGATGGTTTGCTTGATATTCTGCCTTTCCTTTTTTTTCTTCTTTTCTCTGTCGATAAAGTTATACTGTCGTATTTCTTTATCCGTAGGCGAAATCTTTCCTCAGCAATATAATATCAAGAGAAAAATTGTACTCATGTAACTAGTAACAGTGAACTGTTTCTTTGTACTCAGATATAATACTATATATTATACCAAAGCAAAGAAATAGAAGAAACAATAACAGATATTACTTCTATATATAGAAAATAATATAAAACAAAAAATTTCTGTATTTACTAGCATCAATTTGATCATTAGCCGTTAAATTTCCACCAAGATCTTGACGATCGCTATCAATTTTTCCACTGAGACGTGTTGCTGATGGTGAAGGTGTTTTTTCATTGTCAGATTCCTAAAATAATAATTATTAAAAATTCTGATTAATTCAAAACAAAAAAAATAATACCTGATGGTGTCGTCGACTAGATAATTGTTCCTGTTCATTTGTACTACCAGGTGATGCTTGTTCTCGATTGGCACTTTTACGAGCTTGAAAACCACGAAATTTTGCCTAATAAAAATAAATAAAGTTATTATTTGAAAAAATTTAAAACAAACTTGAATAGATCTTGCAGCCCATTCTTGTTCTTGTTTTTCTTGTTCAGTAAGTTCTTCTTCAAATTGTTGTGGTTCTTCTTCTTCTTCAACTTGAATAGTCTATAAAACAAACAAAAAAAAAGAATTCAATAAAATATTCAAAAAAAAACATTAATAAATTTATTACATCATTTTTACTTCCTTGTTTTTCTGAACGTGCACTTGGCATAGGTGATGATTTCTAAATAATATTTTTAATAAATATTCAAAAAAATCATTACTTTTTTTTTTGCTTACATTTAAACTAAATTGATCATTACCAAATAATCCTCGAGTTTCATCTTCATTTGATTCTGTTGTTTGTTCACGACCATAACCTAATTCTTGTTGATCAGTATCAACTATTTGTTTATTCTAAAACATATTTAATATATTTTTAAAATACAAAAAAATAACAATAATATTTTTAAATCAAACATCTTGTTTCATCTTTTCAACATTTTGTCTTGCTTTATGACCACGAAAATTTGCTTGAATTTTTGTTGCTGCATTATTTATGCCAGGATCATTAACCGGATATTCTTCCTAATAAAATCAAATATAAATATTTTATATTTGTTTATCTTGTTTTATTAAAATAATATACTTGAAAACTTTGATTATTATAATATCGATCTTCCAGTGAAGTTTGTTTATCAGGTGTATATGATTGACCTTGATCTAAACGATACATTATATTCAAAAGATAATAAGAATATTTATATAAGAATAAATTTTATAAAGATTTCATTTTCAACGAAATCAATCAATCGAAAGTGGAAATAATTTAAAGTATTTCCGTACATTATTTTTAAAGAATAAATATAATATATAGATGATATAAAAATGTCATACTATCTTTTAATCTATCAATAAATATAAAATAAACAGAATGTATATAGAAGTAAAGAGTTTATATTGTGACTAACGATAAATATTTATATTTGAAGCTTCAAAGAGATTTATTCACATCTGAATTATGTGAAATCAAATAACGTTTTTGATGCTTATTGAGAAACAGTCAATTAACAATACAGATAGTATATCAATTTGCCTATTTAAAATTTCAATAGATAGTAGTGAATAATTTTTTTATTGATCCCTCTAGCTAGAAGAAATAGCATACGTATTCTTCATATTATTATCATTTAGTCTCATATTTATCGCGTAAATATAACTTTTATTACATAGTTTACACTACAACATTGACCCGAAAAGATCAAGGCTTTGTTTGAGAAAATTGCAAATTTATTGTCGTGCATGTCTAACTATGATAATTAGTTTCATTTAAATTCTGAAAAATATAATGTAATGTTTTGTAAGAATAGATTGTAAATGAAATGTTTTTTGTCTAAATTTTGATATCACCCCAGTCAACTAAAGAATAAAATATGAGATTATAATCATTCATGCAGATATTAGTCAATTATAACCTCTAAGCATCTTTTAGAATGGATCAAAAAGACTATCGAATAAGAATTATAGTAAGATTTATGAAATAGAACAAGTCTTTTCTAATGAAAATTTTTTAACAATCAACATGTAAATTATTGTTAAAGGATATTCGAGAATTTAAATAAAACTAATTATAGTAAAAAAAAAATAATATCATAGTATGTTTTTCAATAAAGTTTTCTTGATTAATATACTTTTTAAATATAAATAAAATTTCGTGTACAAAACTTTTACTTCTTATCTAAATGTCACACACATATGTATATATATATATGTAAAACAAATAATAATAAATGTAATTTAATGCATATAAAACCTTAATAAAGAAATAGAAAACCAACACACGAATTAATAAAAAAAAAAAGTAAAAATGTTTTCTCTATCTTAATGTTATTTTGCATGAATAACATCATTAAAACTATTTAAAACTTCTTCAGCTTTACGTCTAATATCATCAGGTAAATCATCGGGAATGTTATGATCATTATTTGATATATGTATAACAGTATTTTTTGAATTTAAATTATCATTTGGTATTAATGATGATGAATCATCAAGAAAAACTTGTCGTACTTTTTTTGTTATTGTTACATTAACAATTTCATGTTCATTTGTATCAGCATTTAATGTATTTAAATCAAGTGCTGAACCTAGTTTATCATAAAGTGCTTTTAAAAATGAATTATCAGGTGATTGTGATGCAACATATATAGTTATTATATTCATTAAACGTTGTTTTATTTTATTATTATTATCAATTGATTGATTATTTTGAATATCATTAAAACATTGTTCAAGATATTCATTAATAAGTTTTTTATCTGTTTCATTACCAATAATACGTTTATGTACATAATCAATAAGTTTTTGTTTTTCTTCATTATTTGATAAAATTTTTTCACAAACAAATAATGATACTTCTTGTTTAAGTTTATTAATTGTTTCAGTATTTGAATATGAAATATTTGTTTCAAAATTATTTTTTATTGTTATTTCTTCATCTTTATCATTTGTTGGTGATAATATTGGAGATGGAAGAGGAGGAGGAGAAGTTGGTGTTGTTGTTAATTTTTCTTCAGAATCAATAAAAGGTACATTAGCAAATTTATCAACATTGATTGATGATGATTGTTGTTCACAAATTGAAGTTTTTTTCTTATTGTTATTTGCTGTTGATATGTCAGTTTTTAGATAGTTTTTCTTGTCTTTTGACGTACATGCACCCATTTATTATCGTTATCGTTGTCGTTCTACTTGCTTTTTTCTTTCTTTCCGGATTGTCTTACTAGTAGTTCCTGCTTATTTTATGGTTACAGTCGCAATAGTAATAAGAGTATTTTGTCATTAGAGTTGTTCTTATTCTTCTTCGTCCTATTTTTCTCTTATTTTCTTTACTAGAGAAAGAACAAGAGAATCAACAAAATTATTTCTCTTCCATCAGATTGATGAACTTTTTCATCATACATATAAGCTATTGCCTACTATGCATATTTATATGTTGAAGATGGTCGGTCGAGTTAAGAGAGAAAAAGAAATGTTAGAATAATGGAAGCATTTTTCTCCATCTTGAAACAAATTTTATACATGCCTTAGGGGACGCATGGTGCCAATTTCTTTTAACATATACACACACTCTCTGTTGCTTTCTTATTCGTACTTTTATTAATTTTGATCTGTTATATATCAAAATTTTTATGTGACATTATTCATTCTCTTTTATTTTTTAACTGATCTAATTTATATATGCATAATATGAATAGAAAAACAAGTCGTAGACAAAACAGTTACATATTTCAGTCAATCTATAGTATATTTAGGCATCTGTATATTGTCTTATATACAGACAATTGCATGAACTTTATGATTATTCTTTTTGAGTATCCACTCATCCTATAAATAATTGATTGGGAGGGAAGATGAAAGATGAAGAGTATTTTATGAATGAATACAAACAAATAACAAATAATGCTACACTATATATATGTATTTTCTTTATTCATGTGTATCATCAAGAATGATTCAATTAGAAACAACATCATTATCATCAGCAACAACAACAGACAACTATATATATATATATATACAAAATATTCAGATTTTACTATATACATGATAAATGATAAAAACATTGGCAATGAGGAACCTATCAGAATAAGAAAGTTGATACATATATCACAAGAAAGTACAAACGAAAGAATGTTGAAACGATCAACATCAATCGTTGATAATGGTAATTATGAAACTTATGTCAGACACGCATGTATATATAGATTTTTTTTGACGATGATCGACGATTCATTAGATCAGTTCATGACTTTTTCTTAACAAGGAAAAAGATTATTCAAGCGGATAATATCCTATAAACGAATAAACTAACGATTATCTATTGGATAAAATTATTTAACATGTAAACATGCCTGTAAATTTCTTCTTTCAACACTCCGTTATCATACAACTTATAAATATACAAGAGAAAATTTTACTAAGTAAATTATTCAAGCGAATTAATCGAGTATTTGTTCAAGTTGAATGCTTTATTCTCACTTTATACATGTAAATAATAGATTATTTTGCAAATATATATATATACACATTCAACTGACTTTACGATAACTTTTAATAAAAATTCAAGGATACAAAACTTACCACGCCTTTTAAGTAATTTTTCAAAGTAATCAGCAGCAAATTCATGAATATTTCTTGGTTGACTACGAAGAATTTCAGTCGATAAACCAACTAAAAGACTTTGAAAACCTTTTGGTACACGTAATTTTGTATTTGAAAATGGAATAACCATTATTTAAATTTGTTAATTTTTATTTTTTGTATATAAATAATAAGAGCAAAAAAAGAAAAAAAAATAAGAATCTAAAACGAATCAAGAAAAAAACAATGCTCATAACAAGAAAAAAAACTTCTATAAAGAAAACTATTCACATATCAATATTAATAGAAAAAAAAATCATATAAAGAGACGAAGTGAAGCAGAACAAACGGAAACCATGGTAGACTGAGACAAACAGGAGGCGAAAGACAACATAAATGGCTCAATGTAAAAGTCCAATAGTGAAAAGGAACAAACAGAGGGCGCAATTTTTATAGAATTATTCCACTTTTTTTTCTCATATATTTAAAGAATATAATCGATTTTTATTTAATACAAAAAAAGGGTTACAAGTCAACAAATTTTTACCAATGTATATTTTATATTAATTTCTTTTATCATTAATTTTCCTTTCATATTAATTAATTAGATTACTTCATATCATTTAGAAAATTATATTTTTTTTTTTGCATAGAACAATAGATTCATATATAAATAATTAATTCTTAAATCTACTAGATAAATTTTCAGCTAGATATATGATGAGATAAAATGGTACATTAAACTAATACAAACTGACATTTATCATGCATTGTACTTTATTAATCGATAAATATCAATGAAACATTTGTTTTACATGACTATGTAATTATTTTAAAATTAAATTTTCACAAAAAAGTAAACAAATGTAAAAATTATCAAAATAAAGATACAATTAATGAATATATACGTAATAATATTATAATCTAACTAATTCTCTTTTAATCAATATCTAAAACTATCTTTCTGATTAAAGGAAGTCACATATTATCTAATAATTATATTTTTTTTAATTATAAAAAATGAAGATTTCATGTTATCTAATCTTTAAAATAAAATTATATTTCAATTTAGTTTTGTCACAAGAGCTTACATACATGTCATGAACATTTATACGATAATAAGAAAAGTTTTTATTCATTAATTTTTCTAAATAATTTTATTCTCTTTTTAACAGAGCAAAACAACAATAACAACAACAATAATTGAACTATTGTTTGTTAGTAAAGTTTTTTGTTTTTAATACAAAAAAAAAAATAGTCAGTTTATCTGGCTTATATATAAGCGGATTATTTTAACGATCACCTCGACCACGTCCACCACCAAAACCACCACGATCACTACCAGGTGGTCCTGCTCCTCGACCACCTGGCTGTCCAACAAATGAATTTATTGGTGGACGACCACGTGCACCTCGTCCTCTTGCAATTTGAGCACGTAAAATAGCTGATTTACCACGTCCAGTACCACCTTTCACACCACGCATATTTTTAAACATTGGTGCATTCTATAAAACAAAACAATAAGTTTAAATTCATATCAACAGATGGAATTCATAGATATTCAATCACATTTTACAAAATATAATTGAATATCTATGATTTTATTGAAATATTTTTCTTTCTTTTTTACCTTGAGCATATCAGGAAAAATCATAAAACGAATTTTTGATCCACGTACATAAATATATTCAAGCTGTGCTTGTCGTCCATCACGATAAGTTACAGTTACATTCGATAATTGACAATTCATATTATCTTCAGCTTCTATTAATTTACCACGATAGACTTCTGATGTTACAGATTCTATTGTAACAACATGACCCTCAGCTTCATGTAAGATTTTAATCGGTACACCAATAGACATTTTAAATCAATATAATCAATCTAAAATAGAATGAATTTCAAATTTAGATATTGTTGCAATATTTTAATTGATAATAAAGAAATACTTCTTACCATTGATTGTTTAGTTTAAACATATTGAAAATAAGAGGGTATTAAAGATGTCACCAGTATACAGACATGTTTGTGATCGATAATCATATTTTTTTAATATATAAACATTTATTTATCATAAATTTGACGTTAAAATAAAGTAATGAATTTATAAAATATATTGAGAAGTATATCAATTATTTACATAATGTAATACCATATTTGTTCGAATTTAATACCAAAAAAAATAGTTCTTGGCCGATTAGAGATCAAAACAATCTCTTCTATTGCGGAAAGTTTTAGCATGTAAAGATCTCCATCCTGTATAATATGTCGTTACATATAAGCTAACAACACGTTCCTTTATATTTGTAATGTATTTTTTTCTTTTCTGCCTTGTCTACAGGTCATATGATCACAGATAAAGAAATGTTCTTGATCGTTATTGAAGCGTTTCACCTTTGATAAACAACATGTTTTTAACAAGTATACGTGTGTCTGTATTAATGATCTGTCTCACCTTTTCGACATTTAACTACTAAAGCCTTTTTTATACGAGTAGAAATATTGAAAGTTTTCAACTGAAAACGCAGCTTCGCTCCAAAACTTCCAACATATACCAATTTCTCTTGTGTTATAATAGAAAAAGTTCTTGAAATGAAAACATCTGATAGCTTTTCAACTAGAATTTAATAGTTGCATCTACAGAAAAATATCACTGTCCCATACATGAAGTACCAGCTATGCAAAACAACTAATAGTATATAATAAAATCAACAATATATTTTATTTTCACGTTTTTTAATCAGATTTTAATAATATTTTACACGTAATTCACTCATCTAATAAATATAAAAAAATAAAAATTATATTTACAATAATTTCTTTGTATATTAAAACCCATCATTCTTCCCAATTGAAGGTATTGTTTTAACAACACTTTGTATTTCATTATTATTCATAGAATTTTTTTTCTTAATACATGCTGATGGTTTATTAAATGTTGCAGATAATCTTAACACAGGCATTCGTAATCGAATTGTATGAATATCATCAATAATAATCATTATACATAAAAATGTGATCAATAATCCACTGTAAGAATATTTCATTGTGTAATTATCACTAAATATATTCGTTTTTTTTTGTATAAGAAATATCTTGTTTTTTTCTGTCTTAAATATGAGTTGTTTTTTCCTCTAACTTTACGCATCAGTAAAGCGAGACAAAAAAATACTAACTATTGGCATGTATTTACACCTTCGTAAGATATAAAATCAATCATATCATTATATTTTGACGTAGAGATACTTTTCCTCTATGACAAATATTTCGTTATTCTTTCGTAATATTGGATTTAACCATGCGGAACTATGAATATTACATGGTAATCATCTAAATATTTTCTATATGAAAATTTTTCTTATCATTTGTCAATAATATTAAATGTCGTAAGGAAAATATATGTAACTATCATTTTACATTGTATTATAATATAACAAATATACTAAGGTCAGACATATAGTGAATGTATTAGAAAATATATAGGTTAATACAACGCATGAATTGAAAAATATATGATACTATAATACTAGGTTTGATTAATGGGTATAAAATATGAAAAATAAAATAAACAACAAAAAAAAATAATAATTTGTAAACACCGAGATTTAAAGTTTATATTAATAACCATGATGATAATCATTATAATTATTTCCTGATATTATTGGATTATCAAACTATATATAATTATAAAAAATGAGAAAATGTATTATTTATAGAAAAAAAAATTAAATTTTTCTTACTGGTTTAGGTGATGAATATAATTGATCTTGTTTAATACCAGCTTGTAAACCAGAAGAAAATTTTGTTTGCCATTTTGGATTTGTTGGTGCACCATGTGGAGCAAGAAGTGGAGAATTACCAATAAATTGATGTGGATCATCAACAATTAAACTTCGACGTTGACCATCCATTATTTGTTGTTGTTGTTGTTGATTTTGATAATGTTGATTAAGATAAATAAATAATCCCATTAAAATCAAACATATTATTCCATAAGCACGAAATGTTATATCGGTACCTAGAAAATAATTTTCAAAGCAAAAAAAAAAAGAAAAATTAAACATTTTAATTTGAATAAAATATACCAAAATATGAAGCAAAAAAACCACCAAATAAAGCTCCACAACCTCGTCCAAAACCAAAATGAAAACCTTGAAGAACACCTTGACATGATATTCGTAAATTTTCTGGTGCTGCTTGAGATAAATATGAACATGCTGTTGCCCATACAGCAGCATGAGTAAGTCCTGAATAATTCTCTTTGTTTTTTTTTTTGAAATAAAATATATATATATTTACCTTGTATAAATTCAAATGGTAAAACCCACCATGGATTTGTTATAATTGATATATAAACAAAACGTATAAAATTTCCTAATAAACCCATAAAAAGAATTTTAATATGACCAAATCGATGAATAAGTTCATGTAAGAAAAAATAAGCAAATAATTCACTTGTATGATTTATAACTGAAGCAACACCTAAAAGAAATATTTTTTTATTATTATTAATTATTAATAATATATTATAAATAAATTACCAAATAATGTTGGTGAACCACCAAGATCTTGTAAATGCCAAAAAAGAAATGTAAATACAAGACCAACACCACATCCCATCCACCTTAGTTTAGACAAAAAAAAAAAAATTAAATTAAATTTAAAAAATTTATCTCTTACCATGCTATAAAAAGAAATGTACCATTTTTTAATGTTATAAATATTTGAATAATTTGCATTAATTTAATTGCATTTGAAGTTGTTTGATATTGTTCTTGATTATTTATATTAATATTTGTTTGTTGTATATTATTTTCATTTGTATAAAGATTTTTTGTTGTTGGTGAAATATTTTTTTTTAAATCATCATGTAATGTACGTAATGGTAATTGTTCATTTTTATCATAAGAAAATTCAAAACGTGTTGCACTAATTAATGCAAATGTCATACAAACACTAAATGCTGCAAAACAAACTGTATAATTTTTTTCAAGTGGTCCACTTGTACCACAAGCATGAAATGTAAGTGATTTAGATTGATCTAGAAAATTAATATTTTATAATCTATTTATTTATTTATTTTTTTATTATTATATACCAAGTATAGTAGCAACAATAAATATAGCTAAACCCCAACCTAAACTACCAAACATACGTTGACGTCCATATAATTCAGTATCTTGTCCTAGATAAGCTAATGTACATGCATCCTAAATGAAATAAGAAAAATATTTTTATTTTTTGAAATAAAAAAATTAATCAAATCGTTTGGAATTGAAATAAAAAAGAAAAATAATGTACCCGATGTAAGTTGTATTGAATAGATTTCCGATTATCTATAATCAATGAAGACGGAAACATTATTGTTCTCAATAATGCCTTCTAGAACTCATCGAGTTCATTCTTTACATATAATTTGATCTCGAACTTTAGACAAGATGAAACGCTACTCTTCAGATTTGTATATATAACGCATCAAATGAATTAGTGTAAAATTCAGAAAATGATGCATATTGTATTATATACAATGAGAAAAAAATTCTTCAACAAAACCGTTTGACAGTATTAATCAACATTTCAATGAAAAATAATATAATTATGTAAAGAGAATGAATTTAATTTGGTCTCTTCTAAGTTTATAAAGAGTCCTTGGTACTCATTGAATATTTCTTTAATGATCCACTTATTCATATTCTTATGTGATGTATGGATAAGCAAGTTATTAAAAAAAAAATTAGTTTTATTTTGAAAATGATTATATCAATATTTTAATTCTTTCATATATTTACTTACAGCTAATGTAATTGCAGGTGCACTGAAAAATTCTCCAACAATAATAAGAAGTAAAAAAACCATAAAAACATTGCGAACATCTTTTTTTTCATAGAGTATAGGTGATGCAAGTGGTTTAACAAGTGATATATTTGTATGTGTAATTGATAATGGATTTCCCATAGTTTTTTGAGGTTTATTTATAGGTAATAAATTTATATTATTTGATTGTTGTTTATAATTTAAAGTTGATGTTATTCGATTATTTTCATTAATTTGATTATCTTCTTCTATATTTTCAATATCATCATCTTCTTCATCAAATATTTGAGATAAAGTAGTTGTTTTTATTTTTATTTTTCGTTGTCGAAATGTTGATTTTGTTGATGTAGTTAAATTTATAAATTGATTTGGACGATTAATTATTTCTTTTGTTTTATTTAAAGTAGATGCTGAGATTTTTAATACTTGTCGTTTAACAATTAATTTAATAGTTGGTGTTATTGTACTAGTTGAATAACCAACACGTTCAATAAGTTGATGTGTTGAATTCATTTCTCTCCAACATGAATGTGGAGGTGGTTTAATAAGACCAATAGCTACTGTAAAAACAATCCATGATACAATAGCCATTATTAAAATATTTTTTGCTTGTCGAAAACGTGTAGATACAACACTCCAAAATGGTGCCGAAACAAATTCAACAAATGGTCTAATTAAAAGAAGAAGAAGAAAAAAAATTATTTTTTAATTAAAAAGAAAAAGATGAAATTAGATTGCGCTTCCGGATTCAGTTAATTGAAAATCAATTTTTTCTTTCAAGGAAAAGTTGCGAAATACGAAGTATCCGGATTGCTTAGCCAATCTCACTAAAGTAAACTAATATGTTAACGTCTATTCATATTGAAATAAGATTGAGATTGTGTAATTACATGTAAGAAGAGTAAAAAAAAAGAACTGTAGCTTTTTTTTTATTGTTTTCTTTTTTCTATATATGTCATATAGTCGGCAACACTTTGTCATTTCTTTTCATTTATAATTAAAATCGTTACACTAAATAAAATAATCTATTTCTATTTACCGAAAGCCCATGAGAATACCACAATATGATGGTCCCATACCCATCTGTTTAAAATAGATTGACATAAGTGGAAATAAAGAACCAAATGCAGCAAAATACCAAAAATAAAAAAGTTTTGCAAATAATAATGTACGATTGACATTTGATGGTAATGTATCAAGTAAATTTGGTGCACGTCGAAATACATCAGGTGGTTTTTGTAATAATGATGAACCAAATAAATTTCCAATACGAATAGATGATGATGATTTTTGTTCATTATTATATTCATAAAGTTCTGTTTGATCATGTTCTTGTTGTTG
Source organism: Macrotrachela quadricornifera (assembly GCA_022393335.1). NCBI lineage: Eukaryota > Metazoa > Rotifera > Eurotatoria > Philodinida > Philodinidae > Macrotrachela > Macrotrachela quadricornifera. Next base: position 47,349 of record JAJEKB010000010.1, on the reverse strand, counting down.
ACGATAAGGATCACTCATATTTTGATAAAGATCTCGAGAATCCATAATGTTATCTAATGAAATAATAAGAATTATTTTATTATACTTAATGATCTATTTTGTACTATATTGTTTTAATTGAATATAAAAGAAAAGAAGCTAAATCATACTGAAGAGACAAGAAATAAGAAAGAACGAAAGTGTTATTCACTTAAGAATTGCATTTCTATTAACTAATGTAATATGATAATAGCAAGATGTTAATTGTAACTCGTTCAGTTTCTATACCAATAGATAGTTACTAAAGAAGATCTTTCTTTTCTTTTTTTTCTTTACCGACTTAAACGAGAAGAGATGACAAGCAATAGCGGCTATGAAATATGAAGAAAACAAAGGCTATTCTGAGAGAGAAAACGATGACAGTATGCAATAGAATGCTACGTCGTTTTTTATTATAATATACTGTTGTCAAGGAGGAAAGTTCGGTCCGTACGATGTCGAATCATCTCCGTTACTCCTTTTTTCTTTTCTGGATTTTTTTTCTTTTCTTATAATGTTCGACAACAGTTCATTACTTTAAGAAACGACAGAAATGAGTAACGGGGAGAGAGAGAGAGAGAGAGAGAGAGAGCAAGATCATGCTATTAGTTTTTCTCGTTGACGGATATCTTGCTTTTTCAAAATAAAAAGAGAAAATGAGCTAAAATCTCTGAATATTCTTCTAATGAACATCATTTTGTATGTTCATATATAAGAAAGCCTCCAGGAACAAGTGCACATGCAAGGATTATTCAAGACATATAGTTTTCTATATTAATGGAAATTGTTAATAGGGTAATAGACAGCACGCATTTATGCTTAAGGCAAACTGATTTTAACGGATGTTAGTTTCTACAGTTTGTAACAAAACAAATAACATTTATAAAAAAATGATGAATAAGAATGAGAAAGAGAAAACATTAATGGTGAATAAATAATTTCTTATCGAATAACGTTCATCTAATTGACTACTCGGAAGCAGAAAATCGAGAAGAGTATTGAAGAGCTAACTTAAAACTTCTATTGATCGGCATATTTATAATATATATGTTAAAAAAGAATAAATGAAATATCTTTAAAAATCAATTAATATAACAACAAAAGATTGATTTAATACTGTAACATACGAGATTTTCTTCTTCTTACTAAATGATTATTAAATCTATCGACCATATAAACAAACTTTAGATATATTCTATCTTTGAATTTTTTATTTATTCAATAAACTTTTTTTTTTCGGAACCAATAATGTATTATAAAAAGAAAACGGAAGTTGTTTTACGGGAATAAAAAAAAAACTGTTAATTCTTTTGTTCAAATACACTTTTGAACAGCAACAAAAAAAAAAGAAAATCTACGCTTATAAGATCTCTCAAGAGAAAGAAAATAAATATAGTTGATAAACATGCAAATTCACAATGAGAAATAGAATAAGATAGATTATATCAAAAAGTATTTTAATATAGAATAGAAAAGAAGAAGAAGAAAAAAATCGATTATCTGTTAACGGTGCAATAAATCCTTAAATCGATCTTTAATACATAGAGAAAAAAAAATCATTAATAATACAATGATATATGATCCTATTTTTAGTTTTATACAAACGGAAATGAGACTAGATATATATTTACGATACGTGAAACTTTTCTATTATAAATTAATTAATTTTCTAGCTTTTTTTTTCTTCTTCATATTAAATGTTTATTTTTTCAAAATAATTCTCAAGTTTTTAATTATAAAAAATATATTCAAAAGAAAATCTTTCACAAATATTTTACATTAGATGATTAAATTTTTTTTCAAATATACTTTATAAAAGATAGTTTTATGTTTAATCAATTATATTATTTATTATTATTCAAATGTCATTTCCTTTTTCATATATAAATATATATAAATTGGATTGATTATATTCTACATAAACTCTTTTTTTTAAATGAAGTTTTATATATTCTATAAATAGTTAAACTTACTTGTCAAAATCAATGAATATAGACAATAATTTGCTTTAATAAATATGTCATAAAAAGTCTTGATTCATATCAACAACAAAGAAAAAGAATATTCAGAATTTTTTTATTTCTTTTATCATTACTAAGATTATTAATGATTGAATATAATTGAATTTGAAATTCTTTTCATTTATATTCGAGATAAAAATGGATTATGATATATGTTATATATGTCAATTCTCTTGTTTTTTTTCATAAAGAATTTATTTAAAAATAAGCAAAAAATGTAAATAGAATTTTATTTATTATTGTTCGATGAAGAAAAAAATATTATCAATTACGATATTGTGCAATTGCTTCGATTTCTCTAGAAAGTAAGAAAAACAAAGAATAATTTCATTTTCTTTTTTCAAAATATTATAAGCAATTAATTGCTTATATAGGTGATGTTATACATACACGTGGATCTTGTTCAACATAATCATTATCAGGTAATTGATTATTGATTACAAATTGTTCAGTGGATGTACCAGCAATAAGACCATATCGACCATCATGTACAGCACGTAAATTTTGATCACCAAGTGCTTGATCAAACCAACGTCGATTAGCAATAATACTCGATTCACGTTCATAATTAGGTGTTGGTCTTTGATTTGTAAATGTTGGTTTCGAACTCTAATCAATATAAATAAAGAAAAGATTAAAATTTTTAAAATAATTTTCAACTTTTTGCATTGACATTGGAATTGCAGGCGATTGTATTGGTGTATTTATAGATCCTTCCGGTATATATTTAGGTGGAACAAATTGAGGTAAATCATCATCGTCATCATCATCATCATCATTATCAGAGAGTTCTTTTGTCATTTTTGAAACGGAATTAGGTAATTTATATAATGGTATTATTCCATCTACTTCATTATTTGTTGAGAGTGCTCTATTATCAGTTACTACTTGATCATTAGACACAGAAGGTGAAGAACGATCTATAGATAAATAGAAAAGATAAATACAACACAGTATGCTCCAAAAAATATGTTATTAAGAAATAATTGAATGTTTCACTTATATGTAATATCTTTATCGTATATTATTTGTTATTATATATGAAAAGGTAAAATTCTTTTGTTAAAATAAATAATATAATATTTAAAAATAGTTCTAACCAGTTTTGCCTTTATTACTCAATAATTTTACTCGAACTGTAATAGAGATATTCAATTATTTCTTAATAACATGATTTCTTGATTGCATTGTAAATACTTTTCCGTCGACGTTGTTCACTAGTTTCAAATAGTGGAAATTGTTCTCTTGGTGTCATATATAAAACTTCAGATTTTTTCGATAATGTTTTATTACGATTAAGAGCTGTTGATGGTAATATATTATTATAAGTAAATCCATTGGTTATTTCAGGTTTAACCTTAAATAATATAATGAAAAAATCTCTTGATTAAAAACAAAACTTTACTAATCGTCCAGATGAAGTTCGATAATAAAGTGTTTCTTGAATTACATCATAATCAACTGTTGATGGATCATAAGCTAAAGCAAGTTCCGTTGTTGTAGGTTCTGTTGCATTAATACCAACTGTTTTCTTTTGTATTTTAGGTTGTTTTGGAGGTGGAGTAATTGTTTTAGGTTTTTCAGGAGGTGATGGAGCAGGAGGAGGAGGAGGTGGTGGTGGTACTTTTTTTTGTTTTTCTTTTAATTCTTTATGTAAATGATCTTTACATCGACACCAATTATAAATAACTTGATCAGCTTCAAGTCGTCGAACATGATGACGACATCCACATACTTCTTGTTTTGATTGATCTAATGCCATTATTTCCCAATGATTTAATTTTGGTTTATGATGTGTATGAGTTCGTTTTTTTGATCGTTTCTTATTTTTTTTCTTTTTTAATGGTTTATTAGTTGTTGATGATTCTTGTTCATTAACAAATAAATCATTTAATTCATCTATATCTTCAACAACTAAATCTTTATTTATAATATTTCTAGGTAATTTTCCTTTTTCGGCTTTCCTTTCTATATCTTTTTCTTGTTTAGTTTGAATTTTCTTTTCATATGTCATTCGTGATCGATCCATAACTTTACCATAATAACCACGAATACCACTATTTCTGTTATTAGAATCATGATCGTCTTCATCACTGTCATTTTCACTACCATTATAATCATCATCATCATCTTCATCAGAACTGAGATTAGCCAATTGTTCTGATAAACGACTGGTGCCATGATCTATAGATTCAATGAAATACTAGAACTGAGTAGTTAGATCATTCAATAAAATTATCCTGATTATCTCTCTTGAATCACTCATCCAATAACATATTCACTCCATGATAGAAATATTGAAAAAGATCATTGTGGCTAGTATCTAGTTTATTAGTATATACAAAGAGCGTGTGTGATTCAGTAGAAAAAATTTAAGCCAAGTTAATCTTCTATTCAAAGCTTCAGTTAGTAAAAGTTGTAGAAAAAAAAATATAGGACTTGAAAAAGCAGCATATTCTTCATCTAACAATATCAGTTACTTGTACCTATAGTGCTCATCAAAGAAATCGTTGATTAGGTCATATTATCTTCATTATTTGTAGAAAAGACGCATTTAGTATTCGATACTTTTTTTTTCTAATGAAAATGGTAGTATATCATACCATATGGTTGCTGTATTCTTTTAAGGTTGTACATTTGAAGAGCACTTTCTGATGTTGGACCAAATGATGGTGGTTTTTTCTTATGTTCAAAACGATTAACCTATATTTAAAACAAGAAAATTCATATAAAAATATTATTTTCTATTTAAAATAATATACTTGTTTAATAAGCATATCAGCTAATGATTCAGGTAAAGCTGTTGGACCAAGAAATCTTGTCGGTATTCCTTTAGTTGGTTCGATTTTTATTCTAATATAATCAAAAAAAAAAACCAAAATCTAGTAAATATTCATTTATTCTTTTATTAATAATTATCTTACCTAACAAAACTAACTCTATTTTGATGTCCATTATCTCTTTCATATTCTTTATAATGATCTTCATCTTTTATATGTTTATGATAGTGATGATTTGGATGTTGTTCACGTTCATGTTGTAATGCTGTTATATGATTTTTACATAAATTTAAATGTTTTGGATCATAACAACATGAATGATATTTATGTAATTGAAAATATTTAACATTTTTTATTTCAGGAAAATAACATTGTAATAATTTTCGAGCTTCTTTTTTTGTTAAATGTTTTTTTTGACTTAATTCTTCTAGTTTTGCTCGTGTTAATGATGGTGGATACTGTCGTGCTACACGACGTTCTTGTTGCATACCTATTGGTTTTATATAGATATTTGCTTGACGACACATAAAACATTCTTTTTCAGGATTACGATGTTCTTCTTCATCTTTTTCATTAATTGTAAATGATGATGATGCAAAATGAGGAGTTCCATTTATAGATAAATTTCGAAATCGTGGTGTTGTTTCCATTATATTTAATAAAGTTATTATAAAATAATTTTAAAGTCTATGCAAAATTTATTTGTATTCTATGAAATGTATTAACAGCAACTGATCGTATGTGTTTGTATTGAAAAATTGGCTGAAAAAAAAATGCAAAAATAATAAATAAATATTTAACAAAAGACAAGTAACGCGTTAAACCTTTTAAATACTTTCGATCAGATCATGAAGCAATCTTATTATTTGCTTTTTAGCATTAACAAAAAGAAAAAGTCAAATTTACATTCCTTTTTTTTCTTTCTGATATATTTTGACTAGATTACCATTAAGAAAAATACAAAAATGTCAAAATATTCACAGATGTCTTATTATTTTTGAAACAATTACAAACATCATTTGATTCTTTTAAATTTAAAAGAAAATGTCAAAAAAAGTTATATACTCGACATGCTAAAAGTTCGTAAATATTCACACATTGAAAATTTAATATGTATTCTATATTATCTTTTTGATTGAATTACTTTTTTTTTTAATCAAAAGATAGCACTTGAAATTTTTCACAACATGGTATATTCCATTTTTTTAAAAATCAATTGTAATCGTACAGAATGTAAAGAATTTCTTTTTCTTTTTTCACAAAACATTTTCATTCATCTAGTAATAATAATATAATAAATAAATGCAACAAAAGAAAGAAGACGGCGTATAGATTTATTAGCTATTCAAATCAGCATCAGAATGGTACAGTGAGTAATGCAAATATATATGGTAATGATGATAGTATAGTGGTCAAAGAAGGATTGATTTATTACATGTTGTCAATCTGATGATAATCCTAGAATAAGATCGAAAATTTTCTGTACCATAAAAAACAGATATATATGTTCTTCTTTCGACATATTTTTTTTTGTTATATTAGTTTGTTTATTGTTCTTGTTATGCAGTTCTAATTCGTAGCTTCAAACAACTTGTTTTATAAACGATAATTTAATGAATATAAATTCTATTAGAACTCAATTATTAAACCTGATTTTCTTGTTTTTGTGAAGATATGTCATGGATAGTTTCTTAATCTATGTATAAGAAAACTAATCAAGATATATACACTTTGTGTTGGAATATTGATTTGAAGAACTAATTTTCTCATTGTCATTCATTTTTTCTGAAATGAATACTATTTTTACTTTCGTACTTTTGACTATTGTCTGAACTGTGGCTGAAAGGTGAAGAAAGTGCAAAAGAGAAAAGAGAACCAATGTTCTTAATCATTTTCATCTACGAAATAAATTGTTTGCTTTGAAAACACTTTATCAAAATCACGATACACGTTGCTTGTGCATTACCATGTTGGTATTTATTATTCTTTTTTTCGTAGTCTTTCAGTTCGCTTTTCTTCTCTAATTTATTCTACTATTAATGATATGAACTAAACATTTCTGTAATTGAACTATTGAATTATATGATTTTCACATGATGTTTTCACTCACCCTCCATCGAATTCGATCTGTGATATTTCTTGTGTAATTGCTGATTGTTTAATAAAGTGAAAAATCATATTAGATGGTTTAGAAAAGAATATGTTCAAGTTGTTTAAAATAACTTGGTATACGTCTATAAAAATAATCTTTAAATTATCAAGATACACCGTTAATACTACTAAAATTTTGGAAAATCGAATGTAAATTAACAAAGAAGATTCTAAAAGACGCCGAAAACCGTTTTAATTTTCATAGAAAGCAGACATTACTTGTCCCTATTGTTGGATAGAAAAAAAATATCGGAATGTAACAAATATCCATTGACGAGAAAATGGCAATAAATAACAACAATAATATGTGAGTCATATAGCTTATGTATCATTCAATCGACAAGGTGAAATTTATGTATATCTTTTTTCAATGACATCCATAATAGAAATCAATAGAATGAATCTTGATATTTCTAGAAAATAAAGAAAGGTAATTCGGTTTTGATATTGATCAAGGTGAATAATATGTACATTTTATGAATAGAAAATTTAGTTATTCGTTTATTTTTGCATTTAATACTTTTATATATCAATAATGGCATCACCTTTTGACTCAAATAGAAATGGTCGCCTTGATTTTGAAGAACGAAGAGATGCTATTGAATTTGCATATGCTGATTACAATGGAGATGGAGTATTGAATCGTAGAGAATTTGCTCAAGTTGAAAGTAAACTACAACATATACTAATGGTGTATATTTGTTTTATTCTTTTTCAGATCCAAGAAAATTCGATTTATATGATACAAATAAAGATGGAGTTGTAGATGCTTGGGAATTATGCTCAAGGAGAACGAATGACTGAGCATCCATGTAAGTTTTTTATTTTGAATTTATTATTATTAAATTTTTATTCTTATTATAGATAGTTATTGAGTGATGTCAAGCATTTACTAATTAACGAAATAAAATCAAAGCTTTTTATAATAATATTTATTTTATCATTGTTTATAAACGTCTCTAGATGTAAAATCCAGCTATTAAAATAAAATAAAAAATTTTATTGAATAATTTTTTTTTCAATATCGTAACTACTTTCAAATTTCCAAACAATTCTTTTAAAAAAATAGCAGTAACAAACGATTCTAAAGCGTAAATAGTGACTTAGCTAAAAGGATAGAGAAATTGCATAAATAAATACTTTGTTATAATATATTAGTACATATGGTTGGAGTCTACCAAAATGATAGAAATACATTTTTGATAGTGTGAATTAAAAATATCATTATCTTATCTTTTCATAACTATATATTCTACTTAAAATATGAAACTTTCAATTGTAAATCTTGCCAAATATGACAAGCAGATAGTTGGTCTATTTCATCTATCACAAGTGTAAAAATTATTATCTGTACTTGTTCAGACAGATCTAATTGCCTGTTTAGACCACCGGTCGATAGAAATAGTATTACATATACTTTAGTATCCCAACATCTGTGACTTTCGTTACTGTGGCTAATAAATAGCAGATTATCAATTCATTAGTGAATGAATTGTTCAGTTATGCATATTAGTTCATATATAATCATATACTTTACGAACTGTCTTGTTTTTTAATGAAGATTTCTAAAAATAAATTTTATCGAAAATTAAAATGTTGTGATATTTACAATTGACTGAATGTGCTTTAATCATTCATACATAAATAATATATATTAAAAACAAAATTATTAAAATTAATATTAATATCAAGAATTATTTTATAAAAAGATTCATTCTTGTCTATTGAAAGTTTTTTTTTTTCTAGCCTTTGAAAATATTCATTAACCTTGTTCATTTTGAAAACTAGAATTAACTATGAATTTTAAAAGACATTGTTCATATATATATTTATATGCACGATTAATTATATATAAATAAAACGGAAGAATAAATTTGATTTTTTTTTAGCTTGAAATAACATTTCAAAAAATCATAAAAAATATTTTTACAAAAGAAAATTTAATTTCTTTTCTTTTCTTTTCTTTTTTCAAATAATAAATAAACATTTTATTAAAATTATATTTTGATGATAATCGTATCTAAAATAAACAAAATCTTCAATGAATGTCTCTCGTTGTTTTTGTCTTCCTTTATTTTATAGCAATATATGAATAGAAACAATAGAAATATGCAAGTGATTATTTAACGGTAAATCGATAGAAAAAACCTATAAAACACTTGAATAAAGATTGAAATGAAAAATAATATATCATGTGTCTATGTTGAGCCCCTACTCAAGTTGAAGTTAAGTGTTGAGTGGGACCGTATGGATACGTAGCGTAAATAATAAGACACTGACGTTCTATGACCTATCATCATTACTCATATTATATAAATAAATTCCGAATAAAAAATAAAAGCATATAAATAGTCACCTTTCATCTTTTTTTTTTTTTCTTCTTTCTGTTTCTTTTTTTTTCTTAGTAATACTTCAATAAAAAACATTGTAATAAAAGCTGAACCATTCTATTAGCTTAACTGGCATAGTTTTTATTTCATTTGCCTAGTTTTAAAACAATGAATTCGAAAGAAATTTATCATATATGTAAGTTTTATTTCTTT
>JAJEKB010000010.1:0-27836 GCA_022393335.1 Macrotrachela quadricornifera | reverse complement strand
ATGTTATTATTGAGTAGAAGGAAGAGAAAACGACATTAAAACCATGTATTAGATACATACCTTATTTGTGTTTTTTTTTGTTCGTAAAAGACATTTGATACATTACTCTATTGGAATAGAGCAAACAAACAAAGACATATTTATAGTTCGATAGTATTTTTTTTCGTTTTATTACAGCATTTTCAATACCAAAATTTTTATTTAACTTAATAAATATTTCATTACTTTTTTTTATCGTATGTTCTTTATTTATATAACGTGCGTGTCACGAACGGATAGCTATAAGATAGATTCATATGTTTTGTGTACTATATCGTTGTAAGCGAGTATTATTATTCTTCATCATTATCGTTTTATAGCTTACACATGTACACACATAGAACGAAGATACAATGAGTGTTTGAAGGACAGAACAATTGCACAGAATGTTTAAAAAAAAAAAAACTTGATAATATCAGTTGAAACATTCTTATATAATTTTGCGATAGGAATTTGTTGAATATGCTTCTCTCATTGTTTTATCTTATAAGCATTCATTCGAATCATTTTTACATCGACAATAGTGACTAGCAAGTAAGTACAAAGGAAAAAAGAAAAAAGGTAATTGTGATTGTAAATGTTTCTTTGATATGTAATTCAATCTGAAAATAAAAATTAATTTTTATGTATTTTTTTGGGTTAATAAAGATTAATTAAATAAATTTGATTAATAATAATCATTTTCTTTTCTTTTTTGATATATAATTTATAAACATCTGTTACCTTCTTTGTTTCGATTCTTATCTCAATGAGTATCATAGAAAAAAAAACAATATCTCTATGTGTTTTATAGAGTAACATGTGGTTTTATAGCAAAAACAGTATATTGAATAAAAGAATGTTACAAAAATGTTGTATACATCTGTTTTTTTTTATTCTTACTGATAACTAAACGTGTTTGTCTTGTCTTATAAACAGGACTTATATTCTTCTTACGCAAGAGAATCGATGATTAGAGAAGGTCAAAGTTCCCTAAGCCACATTATTGTATTGATGAATAGGATACGGATCGTTAAATTATATACGATTTTTTTCTCTTTTTTTTTCTTCTCTTTTTCAGGTATATAGTACTATTATTTATTACATTTTCTATCAGAAGAAATATGACGGCAAAAGAAAAATTAAAAGAAAAACAAATTATTGAAGAAGGATATGAATATGTTACAAAACCACCGGATGGAGGCTTTGGTTGGGTTATTGCTTTTGCTGCAATGGTATTTTTTTGTTTAAATTTTATTATTGAATTTAAATTTATTTCATTATATTAATTTAGCTTTGTAATCTTGTATGTGATGGCACTTTGTTTGCTTTTGGTACCATGAAAATATATCTTCAAGAACATTTTAAATGTTCTGATATGCTTATTCTTATGGTTGGATCTGTTCCTTGTGGTGTTTATTTATTAGTTGGTATATTTTCATCTATAATTAATTGATATATAGCTAACTATATATATATTGTTTTTGTTAAGGACCAATTGTATCAGGTTTAGCTAATAGATATGGATGTCGACCAATAATTATTATTGGAAGTATTGGTGCAGCAAGTTGTATGATGTTATCTACATTGTCTCCAAATGTTTGGGTAATGATCGTTATTTATGGAATATTTGGTGGAATATTTTTCGGAATGGTCTATCTTCCGTTAGTAAAATTATTTTATGAATAAATATATATATTAACTTTTTCTTGAATGTATTTAGATCAGTGGTAATGGTATCATTTTATTTTGATAAAAAACGATCTATTGCTAATGGTATAATATCTATTATAGAAATTTATATTTTTAATCATATGTTATTTATTTTAGGTTTAGTAACAGCTGGTACAGGTTTAGGTGCTTTATCATTTGGTCCATTAGCTAATTATATAATGGGTAAAATGGGTTGGAAATATGGTATGTTTGTATTTGCTGGTTTAATGTTAACATGTATTTTATTCGGAGCTATAATGAGACCATTAAAACCACAAAAAGTACCAATTCAACAGACAGAACTAGAACCAGTGTACATATGAAAAATAATTTTATTTATTTTTATTTTATCATATTTAATTTAGAAATTTAATGAATAGAAAATTCGATCAATTAACATCGTCAACAGCTAATGGAGGAATAACAGGCGATACAAATGTGGTAAATAGAAATATTTCTTTTTTTTTTTAAATAAGATATTTACAATAATAAAGTTTTCATTTATTAGCCATTATTATCATCAAATGAAAGTGTTGGTTATGATAATATTTCGCCTACTGCACGTACTAATGATATTCCTGATGTTTCGACTGCACGTGGTAAACAATCTGAAAATAGTCGTACTCGTACAATATCAGCATCAAGTCGAGCATCATCGGTTGGTAGCACCTCGCATCGGCTTGGTGTTCCTGATCCTGAAACAGCAGCTCGACCATTATATAAAAAAGATGCATTATTTATTGGCTCAAAACAACATCTTCATCATACATCACATGCATCATTAAATGCGAGTCCCTATATGGCATCTGCAACAAATATTCCAGCAGCAGTAGATGAAACGAAGAAAAAACAATCTGCTATTCGAGCATTTGCTGATATTCTTTCTGCAATGACTGATTTTTCAATATTAAAAAATAAACAAATGTTATTAATTTGTATTGGAAATGTATTTTCAATGTTAGGATATTATTTACCAATAATGTGTCTGGTTTCATTTGCTATTGAAGATAATGGTGTTGATAAAACATCTGCATCATTTTTATTAACAGTTTTTGGTAGATAATTATAAACAAAAAAAAACTAAATATATATATATATATATTGAAAATATAAATTAATAATATTATTCTATATATTTTAGGTCTTTTCAATACAATAGGTCGATTTGCTGGAGGACCTATCTCTATGATTCGTCATTTTAGTCCTTTATGTGTACATAATACACTTTTATATGCTGCTGGTATTCTAACTGTTTTAGCTGCTTATGCATATGACTTCAAAAGTTGTGCAATTTATGCTGGTCTATGCGGTTTTGCAATTGGTATCAATAAGAAAACTAAATATACATAAATAATTTTAAATAATTTATTTTAGCACCTCATATGTCACTTTTACCAAGTATAATATTTGATTGTGTTGGTCTTGAACGATATACAACAGCTTTTGGTATTTTATTTCTTTTTCGTGGTTTTACATCAATTATTGGTCCACCTGCTGCAGGTTTGTATAAAATAAAAGTTTTTTTTTATTTATTTTTATAATTGTTTATTTATTTAATTTATAAATAGGCTTTCTAAAAGATTATACTAAAAAATATGATTTGGCATTTGCTATTGGTGGTGCAATGATAATAATTGCGGGTTTTTTTCATCAATCTATATCATGTTTTGAACCAGAAAATGAAAAAGAAGAAGAAGAAATTAATATTTAATGTTTTATTCATATTTACATCAATTTTAATTTTCTTTTCTTATTAATGAATGATTTTTAAAACAAAATATCATGCATTTCTTTCTAGAAGTAGTTCATTGCATGTTTATTCGGCTTCTCTATTTTATTCTTCTACTGTGATAATTGGTTTTGCTGATTTCCATAATCATAAATGCTTGTTATTCTCAGGTTATAAGAAAATAAAAAAAAAAAGAAAAACAAATTATCCATTATTTAGAAATTAAATATCTATTTGTTGATCATCAAATAAAGATTTAAATCGCATTGAACTTGAATTAATAAATACTGTTTGGGATATATCAGGTGTTTCACTAATTGTTGCTTTTCGACATTTTGTTCGACGACTTATTTTATTATATGTATTTGAAATTCGTAATTGTGTATTTATTTGTGATTCATTTGTTGATGTTGTTGCTGATGTTGTTGTTGTTTGAGTTTTATTTAATAATTTTCTCATTAAATATGATTGATGATTAAAACATCGAGTAAATAATTTTAAAAATTCACGACGAAAATCTTGTCCACTTAATGTATATAAAATAAAATTCATTGCATGTTTTGTATACCATAATGCTTCACATATATCAACAAGTAATTGAACACTTGCTGGTGGACCAACATGTACATTTTCATTTGTATTATCTTTTTGTTCAGGTAAAATACGTCCAGAATAAATTATTTTATTAACACATATAAATATAACTGATGGACATGTTAAACCAATAAATGCTAATGTTACTGATAAAAGCATTATTGTTAAACGTTGATGTCGACGATGTGAACGTTTATGTTGTTGACGCATATGACGATTAGTACGCATTGTAAATATAATAATACCAATATTTGTAAAACAAAGAAGTAAAAATGGAATAGCAGCTACGAGTAATATATCAATTATAGGTATATATGTACGAAAAAGACGTTCATAACCAGTACTTGGTATACAAACAAATATAGACGATGTTTTATAGCGAAGTAAATCTAAAGATGGATAATGTAAGGAATTGTTTAGATTAAATGATGCTGTTTCATTTGGTGATGATAATAATAATCGAAGTAATACACGTCGATGATCATGTAAACCAAATCCTCCTAATGTCATTGTTCGACCTTTAGAAAAAAAAGGAAAGTTTTTTTATAATTAAAATTTAATTTCCATATATAGAATATAAAATTAAGTCGAGAATTTATTTGTATCTAGTAAATAATTTTCTAATCTACTTAGAGAAAAAAAATCTCAACTCAATAGAAAATATATCAAATTTCCATATAGAAAAAAAACGGATTATTTTAAAAATAAAATCTTATTTATTTTCAATAATAATAAAACTTATTAGATATAAATATCTAGGATTTGAAAATAACTAATGAAGTTTTTTTTCTTATAATTATTCGTAATTTAATCGGTTATTTGCTATATTTAGTAATAATCAACGAGATTCGTATTGATTCTATTAATCTTTCAATTTTTTTCTTCTTATCTTATATGATAAATTTGGTTATTGTAAACATACATTTGAAAAGATTTGTTTTTAATCTTTGTTAGTATAATATAAAGTATGAAAATTCTTGTGTATACTTATCTAACATAATCTTAATCTGGAGTTTGAATAAAACCATTTTTAATTATTATAATCTCTGATGATGTCTTTTTAATAATTTGTTCATATTTGAATTTTGTATCTTTTCTCCTTAGAAATTCCCACCTTGATTAATATCTTGTAATAAAAAAAACAAACTACTAAACTTTTTATTTAGCTCAAACCATTATGAACAGTAAAAACAAATAATAATAAATTTTTTTTTCATTAAATAAATAAATTACAAAACAATACTATAGGCTATATCATATTCTACATGAATCTTGTAAGCAATACTTTCCATAAAAATAATCTTTTTTTATATCCTACAGATATCTTATTAAAAGAAAAACTCATATGATATTCTTACCAAGTATAAAGAAATAATAAAGATTGCACAAACCAACAATAGCAATAAGTATAGTTGTTGAATAAAAAACTCGATGAACACCTGAACTATGTCGTTGATAACGACTTGTTACTATTAAATATCGATCAAAACTAACAATGACTAATATCCATGATGCAATATGTGCAAGTGCTGATGAAAAAAATGTTAATATACGACATATCCATTTAGATGTATTAAATATTGTTGTATCACGAAATAATTTGTAAACATGTTTACTTGAACGCATTACAATAAATAAAATATCAATAACAGCAAGTATAGCTAAATATTGACATGTAGAATTTTTATTAAATTTTTTACTTAATAATACACGTAAACATAATGCATTACCAATTGTACCCCATATAAGTAAACATGGATAAAAAATTCTAACAAGAAAAAAACGTAAATCTAATATAAATGATATTTGTTGATGTGTATCATCATTATTTGATGCAGGATTTGATATTGTTATTGTGTAATTCATTATAATATTAGATCATAATTCTAAAAGAAAAAAAAAATAATTTATATAGTTTAGAATTTTTTTCTAATCAAATGAAAATACTTACGTTATTACTTGTATTTGAATATTCTTTGTTTGTTATACATTGATGTAGATTTTCAGGAAACATTTTCATTGATTTTCTGATGATAGATATATATATATATATTTATTATAATATAAAACAAAATAAATTGTGTTGTAGATGGTTTATTTTTAGTAAAATCAATTTAAACAAGAATATTTTCGAATGAATTCATTTAAATATTCTTGATAATACATCCTACGCGAATTCTTTCCATATGTAATGTCATTATGCTAACGAGCAAAACAAAAAAAGATTTTTACTTTTGGGAGAAAAAATTTTTGATTATATACAAAAAAAAGAAGAAAGAAAATGACGCATTTAATTTTTTTTCCTATTAACATAAAATATTCTATTGCACAAGGAAAATTGAAGATATGACTTACTCATGCAAGGTCTACGATTAATTTTGGTGGTTGACTCTTGTCAATGTTCATTCTAGTAAATACTTCTCTCTCTCTTTTACCCTACTATCCTGATTAAAAGAAAGCAAAAAGAAGCGATGAGAATAGAAGAAGAAAAAAAGGAAGAGAGAGAGAGAAGCTAAAAAACAAGACATGCTGATTAGGATGATGAACGCTTGATATGACAGACATATAATAAGTGATAATACCAATTAGTTTTAACAATCAATAAAATACTTTTGAACCTACTCAAAATCATCTGTTGATCTTTTTTTCAAAAGAATTTCTTCTTTTCATTTTTGCAAATTAATATATCAATGTTTAATCAAATAAAATTTCTTTTAGTATTCATGATATGCATAAACGACATCGTGAAATGCACCAATATACAGATTGAAAAGAATAAAATCATTTTGATGTAGGAACTAAAAACCAATGGACAATAATATTAAGTGACATTTCCACTCAAACTTGTTCAAATATACTTTTATAGCCAAATAGAGACATGCTCTAATAATAGACATTGAGCATGTTCAATTGAATCTATATTATGAGTATCATATTTTTAACTGAAATATCAATATATATATATATATATATTTGTGCTTAATCATTTAAACCAGAAGGATAGAATTTTATGAAAAAAAATTTTTTTTTTGATATATTTTTAGATTAAATTAAAAAAAATAAACCTTTTAATGATGATGAACAATTTAGAATTTTAATAAACAATTCTATTAAAAACCTATCTTATTATAATTAAATGCATTCATTTACATAAAAAGCAAGATTATCATGCGTATGTTAATGAGAATTTTATCATGTATAAGAAAAAAAAGAAGGTGTTCAAGTAAGCTACTATACTACTATAGTAACAATTAATACGTCAGCTGTTGATCACACTATTTTCTTTAACAACAATCATTAAAATACAATGCAATTATATTTTACTAACAAATAAAATACTTCTTTTTTCTTTATGCAAAAAAGAAATTTAATACCAATAAAATTTGACTTTACAATCGATATTATTGATGAATTTGATCAGACACTTTCGTTTCTCTCAAGAGAAACAAAGGATAGTCATACGTGACAGACACATATACTATATGTTAATATCAATTAATTTTTAATTATTCTATTTTTTTTTTTGTCTTTTACTATACTGTCAGTAACACTTATTGTTAATAGGATCATGCCAATGCACCTACATTTTCTTAATTAATTTTATTGTTGTTGCATTTTTATTCTTTATTTGATTTTTTTTTGTTCGAAAACAAAAGCAAATAAGATAAATAATATAGTTTAAAAAACAAAAGGCAAAATAAAAACATAACTATAACATATTTATGTTGATTTACCAATTTCAAATTTTTTAAATATTTCACTTGCTGTAAATACAAGTGAATCAATTATACTTGCAACTGTAAATGAACCACCAACAACAGCACATATTGATGTAATGAATGTATAAAATTTTTGTCTATGTTCAGTATATTTAACAGTAATTGGCTAAAAATTGTAAATTAGATAATATAAAAAGAAAATACATTCTTTTTTTTTTGATTACCATGAGATCATAACGAAACCATATTGTTGGTATCATACCACCACCATGTGGTTGAAACGGATTATATTCCTAAAAATAGAAAAAACAATAAATTTTTAGATTGATTCTTTAATTAATTTTCTTTATCTTTTAACATAAAATAAATTGAATAGCTTATTCTATTTTACATGCTAAAGAAAGAAAAAACCTCGTCTTGATTGAAAACATGCAAGATTTTGTTATTAAAAAGAGGATGATGATGATAATAATCTGAATGAATTATGGAGTAATTAAACTTCAAGACGGATAACTTGAGAACCTTTGTCTTCATGTGATTATGTATTGCGATCAGTTATAGATGTATAATGAAAAAAAAAATCAAACACAAAAGAACTTATGAACTAATTGAACATCGTTATGTGATTTTAACCCTTTAAGCTTAAGGTTACTTCTATAGAGTAAGGGTTAATAAGTAAATCAGGTTTATAGTCATTTTTGGACTAGAAATGTCGACTTTTTTAATATTAAATGGAGAGTTCGGTGAGTTGGATAGTTTCCGTCACAAAACTTGACCTTTTAAATGAAACCATAGAAATTTCTGACTATCACAATGACTGGAATTTTACAAATTAGATTACCATGAATCCTTCATAGTTTGATTTTATATATCAAGTTTCGTGACAAAACTGTTCAGCTCATCGATCTTTTTCCCTTAAGTATAAAATAATCGGCATTATGAATTCAAAAATTATTATAAAGCTGATTTGCGTATCGATCCTTTCTCAAACTTTTTTACTATATAAACATAATTTCAAACTCAAATGGTTAAGAAATAATCATCTCTAAATATAGATAATCTTAAACGCATAAATTCATTTAATTCATAGTAGTAAATATTGAATCGATCGTGTTTCTTTAAAGTAATTCAAGTACAAAAAAGCACGGTAGGACGCGAAATCGTGTGACCCAAACTCAAAGGGTTAAACCGAAAAGAAGAATTAAAAGGGAAATGAGCTAGAATATGGTTAAACAAGTCTTTTATGAATACTATTGAAAATATATTTGATCTTTATAGGAAAGACTTTATTTCATATCGATTTCCTTACATAGTTAATTATTAAATATTAATTTTACTCAAGAAAAGACATTATCTATTAAATACCATTTTTCTTTAAGACACGCATTTTTCTGTGATAATTATAGTATTCAAATGAAAAAATAAAGGCTATAGTTCCGATTAGACCTTTAAGTATTTCATTATAATATATAGGAATTTTTTTTTATTAAGAAATGAAAGAAGATGATGTCTAGTATATAATAGATATTTTTTTTTGTGGGTTGAAGAATTCTTTTGATTCTGTTAGTTAAAACTACTTAGGGATACTGAAAAGTAGTGACGGAAATATCTTATTTTCTTTTAGAAGACTTAAGAACATTTTTCTTTTTTATGAGGTGATAGAGAAAACGAAGCGAAGATCTTTCTGTGCTATTTTACACCTGTTCAACTGATACTATAATAATAAAATTAAAATAGAAACTGTTTTTGTTAAAAATTTAACTAATGAATAATGTAGATTAAATGGGCTACATTTTGCATTTAAATTTTTAATCACTTACTACGTTATTCTAAAAAATGCAATACATTAGAAGATGCAGCGTGAAAAATCCTACAATCTGTATATGATTACTTATTTTAATCGCGTGCTTCTTGTTTTCAAAAAAAGCAAAATTCAAGTTTGTTTTTTCTTTTAATATAATATAGATAATTTCTATACTAACTCGATAGACAAATGTATATTGATATGGATAACGACGAACACTACTAAGATCTTCATAAATAGTTGGGACAATTTTCATTAAATAATCATGTGAAATATGACTTGGACGATTTGTATTATTAAATCGTCTTAATGGATGAAATGCTTTACGATTTGGAATTTGTCGAAAACCCTATTAATAAAAAACTAGTTAAATAAAGAAGAAAAAAAAAACGAAAATTTTTATTTAAAATACAAACTTTAATTGAATCACCAAATGTTAAATCATGTATAACATGTTTCATATCACCAGTTTCAGGTTGATCTACTGCTGAATGTGTTGAAATATGAAAATTACCTGGTACACGATTGATTTTAAATGATGCATTTATACGACAACCAGCACCATTATTTTCTGGGGTTTTTAATGTATTATCAATAAATCCAACTTCATGTCGACCAAGATCATCTTGAATATCAATACCCACATCTAAACAAATTTAATATAATACAAAAAAAAAACAAAAATTAAATGTTTTTCATACATTCACACGCTATATTTAATATACTAATATCAATATGCACTGGTATACGTTCAGCCTGACCACTTTCTGGTATATCAACAAATAATTCACTTGCACTAATTAAATAATTCATAGGATATTTTATTAAAGAAAAAAATCAAGTATTTACACTTCGGGTGTAATAAAATAATAGAGTTCAATAAGAAGTAATGTCGAAATAAATGAAATACAAATAAGTGAAATTGCTGCACCAGTATTTGTCGGTTGAGTGAGATCTTTAGGTACTTTTCGATATATATCAAATCTAATTAAAAACAAAACATATTATTTGGTATCAGTCTATAATGAGAGAAATTCTATATCGTCATTTCTTATTGATCATATTTTACAAAAAAGGAAAATATCGAATTTTGAGACTGATCATTATTATCTATATTTACCTTCGTATGTCGAATTGCATATTTAATAATCAAATCTAAAATAAGAAAATACGTAATATATCTACTGTTTTTATATTAGATTAAATTGAAAATTAATTTAGATTTATTAATTGATACAAGTATATTTATATTTTTGATATAGGAGAGGAAAACTTGTAACAATAATATACCTAATTGTTGATCACATACTTGTACATCGTAAGATAAAGTAACAACTAATTAAAAGAATACTGAAACAATATCTGCTCTCTTAAATGTCATTGTTGTTTAAACTCAAATTATGGATATATATGGAAGATAATGAGACTAGAATAATTCTAAAAAGGGATAAGACTGAGTTACCTGTAAGATATCTCTGCAAAGCATAAACATGTACATTCCTTATAACAGTCAATCGCTCATGATTTTTGTTGTCAACATGACGATATCCAACGTGTATGAAATTGATACGTTTATTAAAGTTTATCAAAAATAGAATCTTTTCATAAAAAGATTCAGTGTCTAAAAATTCTGAAGATTTCATACCATACTATTCAAGAAACGTCCAATCATCTTGTATTTTTATTCATTATAGATAAAAATGATCTTGATGCTAAATATTAAACAAAATATAGATATATTCTATAAAAAAAAAGTCTTTCATTCAATACTAAGATGTCAGATCACTTCGAAAATAATGCGATCAATTTGATATTACCAACATACATTTGTTGCTAGTCGAATTAGTTTACAAAACATTTTATACAACTAAAATTTGATGAAAAAATATTAAAATAAATTGATATTTAACTTAAGTAAAACTATTAACCGCGAATCGTGTTAGTTCCACGTTGATCTATAGCAAGCAAATAGTGAAATGATTATTCAAAGTTATCATTGGTTTATAACATAGTTGGCATCTGCTAGATGTCGACAGCTTTCAATCTAACATACAATTTACTATCTTCACACTCGATCTTAATTAAATCTATCTAATAATGTACAGATTGTCGATTCTAACAGAACGTTTTCCTTTATTAATTTGGAAAATTTACTAAGCATATACTTGTTAGAAGGACTTATAAGACATAAAGATTTAATATTAAATCATCTCGTTATGTTTAGTTAATCTTTCAAGTATTTATTAATTTGATTATGGTGTTTTGAACTTTGATTAAAGAATTTATAAATCATTAATTTCAGTGATTGATAGAGCACTTAAATTACTGTAAAATCTATTTCATGTCTATGAAATTCAAAATTCTTCTTTTTGTTATCTGATTTTTTCAGAAAAACATTCAGAGAAATTCACAAAAATAACATTAATATATTTATAACAAAATAAAGATGTCTCTTCTGTGTTTCTGGATGTATACGTTGAAGAACGCACATTCCATCTTTTCGATCCTTCGAACTGAGTGGCAATACTCATTATTTTAATAAATACGAAATAAATATGGTGCAATCTAATGTTTAACTTGTAACAATTGAAAAGAAATAAATGTGAGCACAAATGTACGATTTCAATGTCTTTTATGAAAAAAAAATCTGTTCTCATAGATAGAAATAACACATAATACATACATGAAAGCAATGATACAGTTCTAATCAAGAAGAAGTAAAAAGATGAACACTATGTAAACTCATCTCACATTTTTCACTATGCTACCGCTTGACCTACAATCAAGCTAAACAAGAGAGAACATAAGGTATTAAGATATCAACATTGATCTTTATTGTGCTTCAATACATACGTACAAGAAGAAAAGCTTTTTCTTTTTTCTTTCTTTTCTTTATAGGTATTTGATCAAGAATAAATCGTTCGTAGATTAAACAAAGAATAAAATT
Source organism: Macrotrachela quadricornifera (assembly GCA_022393335.1). Classification (NCBI taxonomy): domain Eukaryota; kingdom Metazoa; phylum Rotifera; class Eurotatoria; order Philodinida; family Philodinidae; genus Macrotrachela; species Macrotrachela quadricornifera. Next base: position 15,312 of record JAJEKB010000010.1, on the reverse strand, counting down.
TCCATTGTAATATATATCTATTACAGAGAAATAGCGATTGACCTATCTTTTTTCTTCTTATTATCTTACTGATAATGGTATTCCATTTGTGTTCTCAATAAGAACAGAATTTCTCTGTACGTGTGTATGCATTTTATTTTCTTACTAAATTAAAATTCTTCCTGTACTACGGAAAATGAAAATGATTTGATGGAAAATGAATGTTGTTCGTTATGTACAGCACAACAACAAAGCGAAAGATTCTTCACGTTATCGTGCATTTGACTATGCAAATCATCAGTGTATTATATGCGAATAAATTTTTCTAGAAAACCATTGGATTTGTCAGTATTTTTGAATATCATACATTTGAGATAGAGAGAAATAATTCACTAAATTAATCAGTTTTTTTTGAATGAATATTTCAATTTTATAAACATAAAGTACTCAGGTATTCATCGATCTCAATGTGTCGTCTATAAAGAAAATATTCTTGTAAATTAATTCGAATTGTGTTCATTTCAAAAATCGATCTTTATTTTTTTAAACCAAAAACGAACAAAACAAAGAAACAAAATTTTCTAACGTCGTAGATAATCATCGAGTTTATTACCAGCTTCTAATTTACGTTCAATTTCAATTAATTTTGCTACACCATCAAGAACATGTTGAATAATTTCAATCTAAAATCAAGATCATAAAATCAATTTTAATGAATCAAAAAAAAAGAAAAGAACAAACTTCAGTTTTTCCAATTCGATCTCTATTTGATATATCAATACAATCTTTAAATGCTTCTGGATCAGGATCCATAATTTCTTCCATAGTTAAATTAAGATCTTTGGTAATTGTTGGTAAACGTAAATCTTTTGTTAAATGTGGTAATTTTAAATAAACATTATATTTTAATCCAGTACCAATATTAGCTGGACATGTGGTTAAATATCCAAAATGATCATCATGTGCAAATGATATACCTTCATTTTTCATAGTATTTTCTAACTAAAATAAGTACAAACTATATAATTCAAACAGAGGAAAAAGTAATTTTTTTTTATTTTGATTACTAAAGAAATTCCTTGAAAAAAATTTGATATAACTGAATAAAGATCATTTTTTGCATTATTTGTACTCCAACTAGTAAATCTTAAATGATCTTTTTGATTAATCCAAGCAAAGATATTTTTATCATTGTTAACATAAATAGCACGTCCATCAGGCCAATCACGTGCAATACCGGCACTAAGCCAACTCATTGTTTGAGGTTTAAATAAATATACACCATCCTAAATAAAAACATATTTATTATATTTTTATTCAACATGATATTGTAGCAGAATATTTCAAAACTATAGATAATGATTAATTTAAAGCTTATCTCTAACAAAATATTTCATCAAGTTCAGTCTTATTTATCTATTTATAGAAGTCTGACACATGAAATCAAAGTTAATAGTTTTCTATCAAACGAGACTCTAGTTGAGTATAATAAAAAATGAATAATTAGAAATTTTATCGAAGTTATCATTAGTTTCTTCATGTATCATTCTTCTACATACTTGCGCTTACATTGGCTAATTTATCTTGTAAACGTTCATCCATAGTTGATAAACGATAATAATTTCCATTAAATTGATTATTTACTTCAATTACTTGTTGAAATATTTTATTTAATTTTTCTTCAACACGACGACGTTCAGCTCGTGTAGAAAATGTTGGAAATATATAACCAGAAATGTTACGTGATATACGAATACGTGATGATAATATATATTTATTTATATCAAATGTATTATCCGATTGATATGGAAAATGAAGTTTAGTTATATCTGTATCATGATATTGACGTGAATCAGGTCCATAATTATATCGTACACGAATTAATGGATCAAATAGATCGCTAAACATCTTTTTTTTTTTTGAAAAAAAAATACGAGATCATTAAATTAATAGAAAATATTTTACTTTATAAGATTCTTCATCACCGGCTGATACACCAAAATATTGACGACTAGGTACACCAGGATTATCAACACCAACTTGTATAACATCATCAATAGTATAACCAGATGATGTAATACGATCACGAAGTTTAGCATACATCTATTAAATACTTTTTTTGCTGAGCGAAAATTTTTTAATAATCTAACCTGTGGTGTTAAATGACGAGCCATTAAATTTGAATGTTTAGTTAATTGTGGATATTCTGCCATTGCTGAATAACGTTTCAAATGCAGACTATATGAACTAGCATAATGATGTTGATGATGCCATAGAAGACCAGCAGTACTAAGACCAATTGATGATATAACAGCAGCTATTTTCCATTTCTGTTGATTTGTACCAAAATGAAGAAATGAACGAAAGAAGTTTGAATAAGTAGGCATATCTAGAAATCTATTAATATTAATATTCTTTTGTATAATTTTTATGAAAAATTTTTAATTAATGTTATAATATCAATAATTATCAATTTCTATCTGATTTATTACTTAGATAGCAAACAAAATTCGAAAAGAAAACTTCTTAATATATATATAACAGGAAGATTAAATAGTGGAAAGTTTCCATGGATTAATACTATTGTGTTTTTCAAATGTACGAATTACAGACATATTCATGAGATGTCAGTAAAGTTCTAACAAATTTTCTCCATCTGACAATACACTTACTAAGTGAGTATATGAAAGTCATACTTGATAATATCAAAATAAAATGTTCGGTGGTCAAATCTTATCAATTAATAAGTTTCAATTGAATTCCACTCCATTATTCACTAAATGTTAGTCAAAATACATCGTCACATCAGTGAAAAATATGTTAATTTCTAGATTTTTATATGTTGAATTTTATTTTACTTGTAACCAAGCATCGAACGTATCGATTTACTACATTATAAAAAGTTTTCTCAATATCTGAGAAGAATAAGCATATTAACTTTATATTGAAGAATATAAATAAAATTTGAGAAATCTTAAAGTAATACTTTTTATAGATCAAAAGAAAAAGATAACAAAAGAAGGGAAGATATTTATCATCTAAACGATTGATTCTTGTGAAAATGTTTTCCATGTACAAATAGTTTGTGTTGATGAATAAAAAATCAAACGAATCAATGTTATAATACTATAAATAATTGATCCAAATAAAATAAGACCAACTAAGATTAAAATAATAGATAATACCATTTCGATAATTTGTTCAAAATCTTGTTGTTGTTTTGAATTCAAACTAAAAAGATCAAAATTAAGACGTTTTCTTCCTTTTAAAATTAATTTCTGCTTCAATATGTGAGATTTTCACGAAGCGTTCTAGAGATATTTGCTTTGATACTGGGGGTTAAATATAAAATGCTTTTCTTCAATAAATGCAGATATCAGTCTTATACAATGTGCAACATTTGCTACTTACCCTAATAAGAATTTCTCTTGCTGTAAATTATTTGAGATATTATTTTTTCTATAATGAAAATTATATTAATTATTGTTATAAAAAAATTCGAAAAATACTTACTGAAAAGCGTCTAGTTTTTCAACATATGGTATATGTGTTGTTTCATCGACGGTGCTATTTCTAAAATTTAAAATTCTATAAATAACTAATAAAAATCTATGTTCATACTGAAAAAGTTTATCTGAACTTTTTTCAATTATTTCTTTGGTAATTATTTGTTCGGTTGTATCTATTATATAAATAACTAAATAAATTCATAATACTTTTTTAAAATTAATTATAAAATTTTTATTTTACCTTGTTCACAATATTCTCCTTGAAATTGATTAGTACATACACATTTAAAACCTTTTTCGATTGTTGGTTCATCTATACATTGACCTTCATTTTGACATAACATTGAATCAAATAAACAAGGTCCTATTAAAAATTTATTATTATTATTATTATTTTATTTATAAAATAAATATTTACCTTTCTCACAACTTGTTGTCAATGCATTATAAATAAAACCAGATTTACATTTCATTGAAATACTTTTATTATTATTTTCACATATTATAAATTCATCAATATGATTTAATACAGGAAGAAATGTTCCAGGTGCATAATCATAACAGTTTATATCTAATAAAATAATTAAATATTTATTCATATTAATAATTACCTGTTTCATTTTTTATTCTTGTTGATAATTCATATAGACAATTAGTCTAAAATGATTTTGTATTTTTATTAATATATATATATATGTTAAATTAATGTTTATACTAGTTGAAAAGGTAAACACATGGATGTTTTTGGATCAAAAATAAGTCTATTTGGACATTTGAATACTTCATGATGATTATTTTGATGACAATAATGAAATAGAGAACAATCAAATATATCTGGATAAATTCCAGTTTGTGTACATTTTGATATTGATAATTGTTGATGACCATGAAAATTGTAATCTACATATGTATTAAAAGAATTAAGATAAAATACGTAGGTTTTTTAAATGATTCATCAGTCTCAAAAGCATCATGACACACAATACAGATTAAGGTCAAATCTGTACTCAGAGGACTACATGATGCCGCGCTTCGCATCGAATATAATTAGATTTGCAGCACGAGTTTATCATTGTAATAGTATTTAAAACAGACAAAGATGTAAATTTCAAAACTGTACTTGCTCAAAATTCAAGAAATTTTCATTTACCTTTAACTGATTCTGCAAATGAATCAAAATTCATGTCCATCATTTTTTGATGAATTGTTTCACAATTCACTTCTTTTACCTAATATTTGAAAGGATGTAATATATAAAACAATTTTTAAAAAAAAATCAATTTTTTACAATTGACAAATGTTGACATCGACCATTTGTTGGATTGAAAAAGAATCCTTTAATACATGAGTAAATTCTATGAATACCAGAAGTACATAGATGAAAGAGTGTACAATTAGTTGTATGAACAAATGTTCCGTTTTCAATTGGACAATGGCGAAAATTTGGATCTTCATATGATATAGTCAACGGTATTGGAAATACATGTCCTAATTATAAATTGAAAATAAATGAAAAACAGTACAAATTATTCTTATAATATTCATTTAATTTTTACCAAATTTTGATTCACATGATATCTTATTGAATTGTAATAAACTAGCCAAAATGATAACAATAAAAATATGCATCTTCTATCTTATATGTCTATACTAAGTTAGAGAATTGTATCAATAAAATGAATAATATTGGTTACGCTTGATTTGAACACTATACTTATATACATGATGCAATATGTTCATACTATACTTATTTATACAATCTTTATATAATGTACTTTGTCATCGACCAAAAGTTCAATCTTAACATTTATTATATAGTCGCTTACTGATTTACTTTCGTTCTCTTTCACTTTTTGCTTTTTTTGTAATTTTATATTTATATGTGAATGATACTAATAATATATTCGACAAATATTTATATTAGGTATTTATTCAATCTGTTTTGAATTGAGCGTTAGATCAGACTGCTATCAACAATCATTCTATCCGTTGTTTATCAATTCAATGATCACATAAAATTCTCATCTTATTTCTGATTTCATTTCAAACCATAATAATGTTTGATGGATGGTGAGAATAACACACTATCTGTCCGATGACTCTTCTCTTCTTTTTTTTTGCTTGTATGACATTTTATTTTCGGTGATGAACTACCAGTAAAGATGTTATCGATAAGATTTTATCTAGTTTTGAATACAGAAAAAAACGGACAAATACTATATTAGATTGAAAAGAAAGTTTACTCTGTACACTTCCGCTGTGCTCAAAAAAAAACCGGTTACATTGAGTCTTTTTTTTAATATTATACATTGAAAATTTGATATTTTTGAAATAAAGGTCTGAGGAAATAAAACCTTTTCCTATTTTTTATGCTTCATCAAGTTCTATTTATGGCCGCAAAACAGAAAATAAATAGTTTGAATACCTAGATTTATCGCCTTATTAACGTTCTTAAATGTCATATAAAATACAAACAATATGAAATAGAAAAATTTCTAAAATTTATTAAATTACTTTAATCGTTCTATGCTTTAAATACATTTATATAAAATCTATCAATCAATATATGTCAAACTTTATTTTTCTTTAGCAATACTCTTCCTATTCAATTTCAAACTAATGTCATCATATATTAAAATCATATTTTCTTATTATTATTAGTTTTTATTACACTATTATTATTTTTGATTAGCATTATAAACACCGAAGAAAGAAAAAGAAATTACAATCATAAAAGGTTAAAATTACACATAGTTTCTGCATAGGAAAAGAAAGTATACCTAACACATACATTGATGATTTATTGTATTCATGTGTATAGGTAGTGTACTAATAACAAGTGGAGAAAATTTACAAAAACCACACAAATAATAAGACTGTCACTACGAATAATAATATATATTCATATATCTTTTGTATCTATTATTATATAAAATCGAAAAAAAAGTAACACTAAAACCCAATGACTATTAATTCGATATTATATATTTATAAATACTGACAACAGAAATAAAGAACACCAATGTCTATTTACAACCATGAGAAAAAAAAACAAACAATTCATTTAGGAAGAATAATATCAGATCTTTAGAACAACAACAACAATAATGAGAGAAAAAAAAATACAAATGACAAAAAAATAAGAATAAAATTTATGTGTCGACTAGGTTGTTAACTATTCACATGTATTGCATTTGATGAAAGAAATATCTTGCGTATTGTCATTAAAATTTAATATACCCAACTAACAGGTACCCATTGAGGTTGTAAACTAACTCGTTCAATAGCATGTTGTAACTATTAAAAGAAAAAAAAATCAAAATTAATAGAAGAAAAAAAACCTAAAAATAAAAATTTACTGCTCGTATTGTTTCTTCAATATCATTATTAACAATAACTAAATCAAAATAATGACCATAAGCTTGTTGTAAAAGTTCACTTTCTTTTACTAATCGTTCTAAACTTTCATCCTATTATTACAAAATATTTAAATATCATATCAAAATAACTAAAAATATTATTTTTCTTACATTAACACCTTTAATTTGTGAAAGATCTGGTGCAGCAATAAAAACTACATAAGGTGCAAATTCAGCTGTACGTAATACTTTTAATGCTTGTGGTTCAACATCAAGTATAGCCATAAGACCTTGTCGATTAATATTACGTATTGTTTCAAGTTTTGTTCCATACATAGCATCATCATGTGTACCATATTCAAGATATTCATTATTAGCTATATCACGCATCATTTCTTCATGTGTTACAAAATAATAATTTTTTCCATTTTCTTCTTCTTTTTTTGGTAATCGTGTTGTATCTAAATAGATTAAATAAATATATATATATTGATATATAAATAATAATTATATTTACGTGGTATTGGATAAGCAAAACATTTTGGTTGACTAGTTATTAAAGTATTTTTTATATGACGTCGACCAACACCATGTGCACCTATATAAATAAAATATATAATAAAAAGAAAATTTTTCTTTTTTACCAAGTAAAACAAGTGTTTTTCGACGAAATTCTGGTAAACGTATAACTTCTTCATAAGTAACCAAATCAAGTTGATCAAATACAGCATTATGTTTTGCTAAATATTTATCTTTCATTACTTTACGTTTACGTCCAAAGACACCACAATTAGCTAGAAAAAAAAATAAATTAAAATATTTTTTCATCTTTTATCAATAACAAAAGGGCTAGATTAGAGTCTCATATATCTTGAAATATTTTATTGAAAATTGATACTTAACATTCAAATTAGTTTCTTAAATCAGTTATATCATTGACATGTGCATAGGGTAATCAATTTTCTTTATTATTAAAATCTATTTTTGTCTAATGACAGGTGACATTTATAACCATAATTCTCTATATGCAAAATGAAATTTACTTGTCGTGAACAGTGATTATATTCTTCTCTTTAAAAAATATTTAAAAAAAAAAAGATTCTTACCACTTCCATCTTTTGCTTTTTCAATTGCATTTGTTGCAATTCTCCATTCTTGTAATTCCGGTGATGGTATTAAACCGGCTGGTGAATTATCATAATCACCATGATAATTATTTATCATTCGTTCCTCTATATTTCTATATGATATAACTTTTTTACCTTGCCACCAATTATGATCATCTTTTGATATTATTTGTAATATATCTCCTATAGAAAATTTAATACCAGCTTGTGCACATGGAATTAAATCATCATCTTTTGGATCATAATTAAATAAAGTTTTAACATATATCTAAATATAAAATATTACATTTGTTTTATTTTAATAAATTATTTATACATCACAAGGTGGTGGTTGACTTCGATAACTTGGTATAATTTTAAATGTAATACTACCACGAGCATCTCTCTGAATACAAAAAAAAAAAAACAATTAAAATTTATCAAATAAATTAATATAACAAAATCTACAAGCATTTGTTGTAAATATTGTATTGGATGATTTGAAACAGGTTGTCCATTTATTTCTTTTATTTCATCACCAACATGTAATGTACCTTGTCGATGTATCATACCACCATTAAGTATACGTGATACTAAACATCGTTTATTTTCTGTCATACGAAGTGTAATACCCTAAATAAATAAAATAAATATTTTTATTTTTACAAAATCTATTTTATTATTTCTTTTTACTAATGGTTCATCAGTATTTCGTTGAAATTGAACAAGTCGTACACGTGTTACATCACATGCTGTATCATTTAAACCATCACCACCAGTTTCATTTATTCCACTACCATTATGACCACCATAATCATTATCAAAATTATTATCTGATGTTATTGTATTATGACCAAAATATGATGGTGTAATACGTATCGCACCATCACCATAAACTTCTTGTGCAACAACATCATGTGTTTGTAAAAGAGCCTAAAAGAAAATATTGCAGTCATTTCTTTTTTTATATAAACTTGATGAAGGATAATAAAGACAAATTAATTCTAATAGACACGTTAATATTTGCCTCAGTGATCGCATGGAAAAAAAACGAGGAGAATGGATTGATGATGAGAAATCTATAAAAATAGACGCATAGATCAAATGCTGATAATGTATAAAAAATATCTAAGTAAATCATGATCCAATAGAATGCGAATAATTAATAACGACGATATGTATGTTCGATGCTTTTGTTTAATTATATCGATATAACAATAAAATTTACCTTTTTTGCCATAGATATTGTTTCTTTGTATATTTAATAATAATAACAAAAAAGAAGAAAAAAAATATTTTCTTTCTATTTTTCTTTTTCTTTCTTTAACTGTGCATGAAATATGATCTTAACATATATTATTTATTTATTTCTATACTCATACTTCTTATTAAAATATTTTTGTAACAAAAATTACTCTTCTATATTACTATAATATTATATTAAAGAATTCCATAAGGTATAATGACACTTTTAATAACGTATATTATGTTCAGATTGAATTATATTCATGTTTAATAGTTCAAATAAACTGAAATAATGATCTCTTAGACTTTCTATAACTTAAAAAAGAAACATTTAATTTAAATTTTTTCATGATATTTCATAGTCTTTCCTTTTTTAAAGTAGAATACTTTGCAAAAGATAGAACAATTACACTAATGAAATTCCAGGTAACAGTACTATTCCTATATAGGAATATATCATCAATGAAAAAGATGATATACATTTGTTAATATTCATTGAAGAAAAAATACAATCAATTCATATCTTTATTATATTGATATCTCTATTTTATACATACCATTAATAATTAAGTATGTCTACTCTTAATGAAATACGCACATTTATTGATCTATCTTTAGAAGCAATAATACAATGATGGTATTCTAACAAAGAATAATATTATTTCTATGCACTTCGTTTTCCTTCTCATTCTCTCTCTCTCTCTCTCTCTCTCTCTCTCTCTCTCTCTAGTGCTTTCTTTCTTTCTTAACGTTTCTGTTTGTCGTATGTCATTATCTTCTTTTTTTTTTGCTTGTTCTAAACACTCAAGAGAATGTATGTCTGTTGATCGTTTCTATGTTATCCTAAATATATTGAAGAGATGGATGAATTCGTTCGATCCCGACGGCTATCGTGGATATGTCTAATTCAATCGTTTTCTTTTTATCCAATTCATATTTTCATAGTTATTTTAATAAAAAAAAGGAAAATCTCAAATTCCATATGACAAAAAAAAAAGTTCTCTCCTTACTTGTTTCATATATTCAAGTGCACAATAAATTCGTAAACTATGTTCATCCATAATAAAGAAAATAATGATGGTAGAATTAATTTCAACAATAATAACAAGAAGCATACTTCTTCTCAATAAATAAAGTCCAATAACGGACAGAAAGTATAATAATCAAAATATGTTCAAATAGTGATAGTCATCGAAGAAATAGAACAATTTCATTCGATGTCTTTTTCAAGATAACAACTCGATGTTGTCGATCGTCACCCTCACATACATATTACCATAATAGTAGATAATCAAGAGAGACATCGAAAGAAAAGAAGCGAAGAAAAAAAAAGAACGACTAAGAAACGCAAGAAAGAACATCTATGAAAAAGATGAAGATGAAGATGATGATGATGATGATGATGGTGAAGAAGAAGAAGAAGAAGAAGAAACAAACGATCAGATTTCAATCATCTTTCCGTTTTTTGCAGTTCATTCATATTAGCAAAACAATATATACACGATTAACTGTTTTTCAAAATCAGAAAATAAATAAATATATGTATATATATATATATATATGTATATGCATACCTGTATATGAGGTTCAAGGAAAATATCGAGAAGATCATGTAGATTTGGTGATGTATGTTTATCCGAATTTTGTTTAATTATCGTTATTATATCCGAAACAATTTGTACAACATTTGATTCAGGAATATTATATGGACGAATTTCATCCGAATTTATACGATCATATAACTAATAAAAAGAAGGATTAAAAGAATAAAAGTAAAGATTTTCTTCTTTTTTTTTGTTACTTCAAGTAAAGTGCGTAATTGTTTATCTTCAAATAATTGTTGTAAAAATCCAAATTCAACACGATCACTAAATGTCAACCATTGTGTATCTTCTAATGAATCAAGTATCTGTGAAACAGCTAAATATAAATAAAATAAGATACATATATGTATACATTCATTCATTTCTATATCTACATTTATTATCAAAAAAAGAAAAAAAAAAAACCTTAAGGCAATCGTAAAGATAATCATTTTAGATGACATAGGAAAAAACATGTCGTTTAGATAAGTGTAAAATGACGCTAATAGCAATGAAAATCGATAGATCTCGTGCATCAATAGAGTAACAATCATTTTTATACATCTTACAATTGGAGATAACTGTTTTTCTATTACAATATGAGGTAAGTGTGCTTCTTATAGCAACAAAAAAAAAGATGAGAACACTGGCTTAGCTAAATAAAAATATGAATAATTCTCTATGCAAACCATTCTATATAAGTATTGAAAAAAGACAATTATGATCGAATCGTAATGTAGAAAATTTGTTAATATAATTCTTTTGGGATTGAATTGTGAAATATAATGAAGAACATTTTATTATAAATAGCAATGTTCTAACAGAATTTCTTTCGAATTGGGAGTTGATATATAATTGTCAAAGAAGACTGATAGTAATTGTGGTGTGTCTAGAGACAAACGACGGATACACACATTAATTTTGATTTGTTCTTTTTTTTTTTATAAATTGACAGATAGTAATGAATGTTACTGACTGTGAAAAGAAGAAAATGTGACTTTCTTGCTTTATATTTTAGAAGTCATTATTCAATATATGTCATATTAAGCTAGTCGAAACTAAGACACGCTCTAATTATAGAAAATAATAAGTTCCTACAAATCAGGAAGGATGGAAAGAATTTTGCTAGAAAAAATGTTAGATATAATTTAATTGAATGACTTCATTCTATTAAAAGCTTGTAAATATCCATAAAACATGTGAACACTAATAAGAAGCAAAAACACATCACTTAAATATATATGTAATAAATAACATCTCAATATAATTATCGTAAATTAATAGTGAGAAAATAAATCTTATGATTTATATTGATATAAAACTTCTAAAACATGTCTAATCGAACTAGATTATGCTCTATTATGTTCAGTATTATTTAGAAGTTTTCTTTCCCGGAGGGACAAATATCCACTTTCAGTTTGGTAAATACATAATATACAGCATAATAATTATTCCAAATTCCTTGAGAACGAGAACTCGATCTTCATACTAGATAAAACATTGATTATGATGTTTCATTGCTATAGTCCTGACAGGAATATAGAACATAAATTTTAATTGAAAACATATCCCTTTTAGTCTAAATAACAAACAAATATGTTAAGATAATTAATAATCTTCGATTTTTAAAGTTTTCTTCTTCTTTATAAATAATTATTTTAGTTTTATACGGAAAAAGATAATCGATGAATATTCGTATGGAACACCTTCTAATAATAAACATGCTTTTAAGCAATTAATATACTACATATCTATCTGTCTTTTAAAAAAGGATTTGTAATGATGGATATATTTATGCCGATGATTAGTTGTCAAAAGAATACAAACTTACCAGATGATGCCATATCGTCAAAATCATGAGGAGTTGATGTTGTTGACATCTGTCCTGTCATATCTGATGATGAATTTGTTGTCATCATTGAATGAAATGGTATTTGAGACCAACGAGGACTTGAAACAGCTGCTAGTACTACACCCTGGATAAATATATTATTTAGTATAAAAATTATATTAAAAAAAAATATTTCTTTTTTTACTTTTAATTTTCGTCTTGCATTAAATTTACGAAGTTCTTCAACAGTATCAGGCAAATGTTTTCTTGATGCAAATTTTTCACGTTCCTAAAAATAAATTTTCTTGTAATATATCTGTCAATGACAAAAGAATTTTTGTTTCTATTTCTTTCTTTTTTTTTTCAACAAATATTTCAATGTTCAGTTTTAAATAAGAAACAATATTTTTATTCTATAATTTTTATAAAAATTTCTTATATTATAAAAGCACATTAGTATAAATAAAAGACATAAATTTAAAAAGCATTTTATAATATAAATAATTAAACAAATCCATATCCTTCCTTTCATTTTATATATCTAAATTTAAATTCTAATATATCAAAAGAAAAGAAAATTTAAACGATAGAAATATTCGAATATCTCAAAATAATATATATTAGAATACTTAATATAATAAATATAAAAATCTCTCTAACAACTCACTCGAATCCAAGGATGTGCAAGTGCTTCTTTAATTGTCATTCTTTCATTTTGATTTAAACATAATAAATGAGTACAAAGATCTTTTGCTGATTCAGATATTTGATCCCATTGTCGACTTTGCATCTATAAATAATATTTTTTTAATTAAAATATACCTTTATTAATAGAATTACTTACACTATAAACACCACTTGTAATCATTTCAAAAACACGATTTTTAGTACCAGCAAATGGTAAAGTACCCGTTAAAAGAACATATAACATAACACCTAATGCCCACATATCAATTGGTCGACCAAAACCAGGTGATTCTCGTTGAACAACTTCTGGTGCCATAAATGCTGGTGTACCAATTCGACTTGCTTGAATTAAACCAGATTCTGGTAATTGTAAAGCAACACCAAAACCACCTAATTTAACTGGTGCAGCATTTTCTTTCGAAGATAATAATACACAATGAGGTTTTAAATCACGATGAATTATTCCACGATCATGAATATAACGAACAGCTTCAAATATTTGACGCATATAATGACTAAAAAAAAAAGAAAACTATATGTAAGAAATAAAAAATATTTATTAGAAAGATTTACCTAGCTACGGCTTCGCTGTATACAAAACCAGCAAGAGCACGTTTTTCTATTTCGAAACATAAATCTGCACCATCCATGCTAAAAAAGTAAAATAATATTCATAAATTTTTAAAGAAAATCAAACATTATCATTGCTTTGAAAACAGTATTTTTTTAATATTAAAAAAAACTAAATATTTCCTAAAATAATCTTTTATTTTAAAATAAATATTCATTTACATACTATTCAAAGACCATAAAAAGACATCCTTCAGATTCAAATGTTTCATATAATTCAACAATATGTGGATGTTTAAGACTTGAACAAATACTAGCTTCACGTCGTAAATCTATATATGAAAAAAAAACAAATAATCAATATCATTCCTTCGAAAAGAAAATATGAATTTAATTGTAAAATTTTACCATCAGCAGAAAATCCTGGTGTAGAAGTAAATTGTTCAACATCAATAATTTTAACTGCGTATTGTTTATCACCAGTTTTATTTGTACAACGACGAACTACACTGAATGGTCCTCTTTAAAATAAAAATATTCAAATATAGAAATAGTTATAAACATAATTAATCTTCCATACTTTCCAATAATTTCATATAGATTATATAAATCCGAAAAACAAATTGATGATTGTTCATCATTATCAGGTACTGTTGTTGTCGTTTCTATATGCATGATATCAATTGATAGATGCTCATTATGAATAACTAAAAACACAGAAAATTTTCTTAAATATATGACGAAATAAATATAATGAGAAAAACATGAAGAAAAAGACTAATCAAGCTAATTTCATTGCATTTCCTATCATCTTGACATGACAGGATCGAACAAGCAGATGGAATAGTATTCAGCAATAACAATTAGCCTTAACCAATCAGAATTAAGAAAAAGAATTGTAAATAAACAAAAATAATATTTGATCAGTATGTTAATCAATCAGAAGAAATTTTGAAATTATTTTTTCCGTTTGTGAAAACAAGATCAATAAAAAAAAGAATTCATATAATATATTAATTATGAAAAAAAAATTTTTCTTTTTATAAGACCATTCAAATACGACCTCTTTCGATTGATATATTAACCAAGAAAAAAATTTGTTCATTAAAAATCTTAATTATTTTTTATTATTGATAATTTTTAAAAGATCTCATCTTTTCTATTTTATTTTCTTAAACAATAACAACATACGCAATAAAATCTATATTCATCAGTCACTCGTGCGATCGATGATGTCTAAGTACACGCAAAAAGTATCACATGTTTTGTTTTCTTTCTTCACTTAAATATAAGCATCGAGTTTTTTCTTGTTGTCAATAGACAGCTGATATTTTTATAATATTTTTGTAAATGAAGATAATTTCTATCTATTTTTTTCTCTACTAATAATCAAATGTTTTTAGATTAATATTTGATCTAAAAATATGTGTTCACCATCACCTG
>JAJEKB010000009.1:0-10237 GCA_022393335.1 Macrotrachela quadricornifera | reverse complement strand
CCACGTTTTAAATAATAATTTTCATGTTCATGTCCACCCATAATTACATCAATATCAAGGTTATGTTCGACTATTTCAATATCATTAGGTAGATTTAAATGTGTTAAACAAATAAGTACATCCCATGTTAAACTTAAATTCTGACGAAGATATTGTATATAATTAGCTGTAAATTCAGGTAATGTTCGTTGAGATGTTATAGTAACATACGGATCAGTTGCTGGTTGTCCAAGATTATCATCAATTGTTAAACCAATAAGAAGAATTTTTATATTTGATATAGTTATTATTTTATATGGTAAAATATTATGAAAGGGTTTTGTTGAATTACGTTCATAAACATTTGATGCTATCCATTGAAATTTGGATTCATTTAAACGACGTCTTAATGACATTTCTCTTAAATCAAATTCATGATTACCTAATGTTGCATAATCAAGACCAAGTACATTTAAAGTAGCAATCATTTGTTTTCCATTTAACATTGATCCATTTACGTAGCTATTACCTATAATTAAAGATAGAATATGTATACCAAAAATATGTTCTCTTAGATATTAAAAATTGATTAATATTCATAAGAATAGTAAAATAGATAAAATATTATTTATGCTAATAGAATAATCACTGATAATCATAGACGAAATTAGAAAAATTAACTATTTTTAAAAAAAATTGTGAAATTTGAATCTTCATGATATAGATTAACAATTGTATCAATAGCATTAAAACAATTAAAAAAAAAGAATATTTTATTGTTGTAGATGTTTAATACTTTTATCTCTTAATGTATTTTTCCATTCTACGATTTCAAAATATGTTTTTGTAGTGCGCATTATGACACATAGTGTGGTTTTATATGTGACTGCTCAGACTGAAATTTAGCCGAAAATCTTTCGAATGATATGTGTAAAGTAATAACTATATATATTTTATTCTAATTATTCGTAATCTTACCTACATTGAACTGAGATTTTTAAAAATATTTCGAGTAATATATTATTTTATGTTAAAGAACATTCTCCAAAGTATGATAACCACTCATAAACCAATAAAACATTTGGAAAATTTGAATTTTGCAGCATAGACCTATATAGAGTTTTGTACAAGTGAATTGGTCTAAAGCCCATACTAGATTCAAACTGTTGCTTTTGTTATTTGGCAAAATACAAAATAAAGAAAGAACAAAGCATTTATTTTTCCAATATTCAATAAGGCCGAAATACGTTCTCATTCCAAGTAGCTACCTAATTTCTTGCATAATAATATTCATTTGATACTATACTTTAATATTAATTCAAAAAATTCTGTAAATATTCTGCCCTTTGTCATTGGAAGCGTCTCATTTCAGGTACTTTATTTATTTTTTGTTAGAAGCGCCTTGAAACTAAAATAAATACAATTTTCTTATTTCCATAAAATAAAGATGTATTCTAATAGGTAAATTTGAATATCTTTCTTTGAGAAATGTTTCAGATAAATATATAGTATCGATAGTATCAACCAGAAAAGATTCTAGCCAGCACAATATGACAAAGATTAATCCCTCTTTCAAATAAACTGAACAATCTTCACAAGCTGCTAAATAGTTTTCTTGGAAACATTTTCTCTCTGAACAATAACTGTTTTTTTTTCAGAATATTTTTGAGGGTATAGTTTACCCTGAGATGTCAAGGTTGGATATTTACGATTGTTTTTGTCAATATTCTAAACTGCGTAGGTGGACATTAGTTGATAGATTATTCTGACACTGGTCACATATAACAGCAGCATATGATTAACTAGCTGCTAATCAGATAGAACATTTGGAGAACTGTATATTTGTAAGTTTAGACCTTGACTTGTTGAAAACATATAATCTTCTGTAAATTTATATACAAAGAAATGTCATCCCATCTATCAACAGTATCTGGAAGTTAGTTGAAACAGTATCAAGTATATATGGTAATAGAATATGTCGATCCTTTAAAGACATTCAATATATTTATCAAGAAATAATTATGATTTAATATATAAACAAATACAGGAATAGAGAATTTCAAATACACTCTCAAAATAAACAATCATTTTTGTAAAAAGCTATTTTCTATTACAATAATAAATTTTAAAAGAGAACTATTAAATTACAAAAACAATATATTTTCTGAAAATCTGACATTGATAATGTACTTATTTTACTCGAACTATTACTCATCAATTACTTTCAATCTAAGACATAAATATAAAAGAAAATAAACAATTCCAGATAATTCCATAATATATATACATACATATAACTATATTATTAAAACTATCTTTCTATATTCGTTATATATTTCTGAAATCTATTCTAACTGTATGTTTCTCGGAGATAGAAAACTATATTATTAATGGCAAGGAATAATATTTTCATATAATGCTTTAACTTAGCATTAAAGTACAGTAACAAATAAATACAGTTATGTTGAAATGTATGTAAATATTTGATTCACTTAGTATGAGAAAACATTTTTATTTATTTCGTATTTTGTCAAAACAAAAAGTAACAGCTCGAATTTAGTGCTATGCTTCAAAATTCAATCAATACAAACATTTTGTTGGCTTCAGAATGGTTATTATACCTTAAAGACTGCTCTTTAATATATAATAATATATCACTTCGAAAATTTAATAAATCGTCGGTGTTTAGTAGTCAAAGGTACAAGTAATCAGAATATACATTCATAGTTAATACTATATATATATGCAATTTGAAAGCTTTTTTTTATGGAATAATTTTCGATTAAATCCTAATTTTACTCATTTAATATAAAGATGCACTATATATCATTCTGCTGTTATGATTAATGAAATTTAAAAAAGTGTTATTATAAATAAGATTCGTTCATCTTAGTTTATAACTTATGATAGGATGAAAAGGCTTTAATTCCATTTAAATATACTTAACGCTCTATTTGATAATGTTTAAATCCATCAAAATGCTCTTTTTATGTGTCAATTAATCTCAATCAAATAGGAATAAATGTAAAATATTTATCATTTCCATATGCACACATATCGTTACATACTATAATTTATATCTTATTCTCATCTTAAGATAAATATCAATATAGAACATAATAACTCAAAAAGCGAAAGAAATATTACTAAAAAAATTCTTATTGACAGTAGAACAACTCTATTTTATATGACAGATAAAAATAACTATATCTTTCATACCTAAAGCTGATGGACTAACAACATCACCGGATAGTATAGTAATTGTATTTGGATTTTCTCGAAGAAGTAATTGTCGAATTGTTGCTACACGAGCTAAACCACCTTTTTTACCATCCGCCAATGGTATTAATTCATAAACATCATTCATTTGAAGAATTGTCCATTGTACATATGAATTTGGATTATTAAGTTTAGGTGGTGATCCAATATCATCAAGATATGGCTGTAATGGTCCATGTTTATGAAGAATTGATGTGACATTATTAATTTTATGCACTTCATTATATGGTAATCTACCATATACAACTGGATCTATTGTACGAAACCAACCAATCAAAGCAATAACAACACAAATAATGGAAAGAGATATTAAGAAAAAAAATTGCCAAATACTTAATTCAATTTTATTACGACAACCCATAATCGATGAAATGTTATAAAGTATACAACTAATAAAGTAATATGGTTATTTGTAATTCAGACTTAAATTGTATTGACATTCGTAGTTGCACCAACATTACATTCTCTTTCTATGTCTTACTTTCGTCTTCCTTATCTTAGTTTTGATAAGCGACTCATGTCACTGGTAACACTATACGTAAAATGAGTCTATCGTCAATGTAATAATTTCAATATGACGGCGTTGCTCGTATATATTAATAGTGAATATCAACTTTTTTTGTATTTGTAGTATGTTTTCAATTTTCTAAATAAAATTACCATAAATATCAAGTATACTTAGTTTATCAAAACCACTTAAATGTCGTCTTTCTTTATTTTGTCACATATATCTCAAATCCTAGGCAAAATATTATTTCAAATTTATACCTGTTCCGTTCTTAATCAAACACTTACTTATACAATCTGATACACAAAATTTGAATAAAAAAAAATCTTTTTTCTTTTCCTGTTGTCAATGAATAGATTTATTCCCTTTTATAAAGAAGAGAAAAAGAAAACGAAAGGCTAAATTATTACTCTTTAACGTTTACAATACTAATTATCTTTGTATCATAAGTAAACGCATTAATGTACTGTCTAACTAAAGATTTAGTATAAATAGAACGATTGACGGTAAAAAAGAAGAGAAAAGAAAAAAGAGAAACCAATTATGATGATGTCATACAGTAAGAAACTGATACATCCGACATTTAGCAGTCGCGCAAGAACGATACTGCTAGTTGATGACAGATCCCAATCATGTAGAACCGTTCCATTAAATAAAGTTGTCGATAAGAGAAAAGAACCAGAGCCTATTTGGCATATAGAAAAGAAACATGGATAACCACAAATCATGATATGCAAGAAGTCATTTATTTCTGTCGATATATTTAACATATTAGTTCATTTTAAAATAATTTTTATATTATTTTCTTATTATATTAAAGATCTTTTTAATAGAGATAAATATTTGTTTATTAGCTTTATTTCTTCTGGTTGAACGACCGATTGACCTTCATTTTGATTATATAGTATGCGGAAATCAACAAAAGGAAATTATTCAAAGCATGAAGGGAATCGTTGTTAATTTCCATAAATAAGATTTGTTGTTCTCTTTTATAATGACGAAGCAAAAAAAAAAGAAAAGATACGACAATCACAACATAAAAAAACGATTCATCAAAATTTGAATTAATTTTATTTATAAATAAAAATAAAGTAAGATTCTATTAATTGTTAAAATTTTTCTTAACTAAAATATCATTAATATAAACATTTACATTAAAAAAAAAATTATTAACAAATCTAATGATGTTATGACAATAAATAGAAAGAGGAAAAAGTGTTGAGAATTTATTGGAATGATGACAACTGAAAAATGATGTGAACAAACAAAAATCTCATATAGAAACTATGATAAGAGAAAACAAAAATCTTTTTTCTTCTTTATTCTTCTATTACCATCTTATTTACTGAAGGCATACATCTATTTACAATGGAACTACCTAGAACTATTGAAGAACTTATTCAAGAACTTGATGAACCTAATTTAACTGGTTGGAAATTATTTTCTCAAAGTTCAGGTGTAACTGTTTATCGACGAATAGATGAAAATGATGTAAAAAATATACAAAATTAATAATAATATTTCTAATAAAATTTTTAATTTTTTTATTTTTATAGAAATTATTACAATATAAATGTTATTCACATATACCTGATGTAGCACCGGATATTTTTTATAAAGTAGCACTTGATGTTAAATATCGATTAGTTTGGGATAAATATCTTAGAGGTAATTAATAATTTCTTTTTATGATTTATATTAAATGTTTATATATATATATATAATGTTTTTTAGAAGCAAAAGAAATAAATGATGGAGAAAAAGATGGTATTTATTGGCAAGTTACAATGCCATTGTTTCTTGATAATCGAGATGTATGTTATTTCTTTTATTTATAATATAAATTGTTAACTTTGTTTATAATATATATATATAATATTAGTATACATTCGTACGAGATTATGGTGAATATAATATTGGTAATCGTCATTTTTATCATGTATTAACACGTGGTGAACAATTTAAAAATTTACCACCAAGAAAAAAAATTATTCGTATTGAAACTTGTCAATCTCAAACATTACTTTGTTCAGATGGTGCAAAAGGTCTTAAATGTATGTTAATATTTAACTAAAACTGATTAGAAAATTATTCAAAATATTTTTGTTTTGTAGCCATCTTTACATACTATGAAGATCCACGTAGTAATATTCCAAAAGCTATTTGGAGTTGGGCTGCTAAGGTTTGTGGATATCTGTATAATTTTTAAAAAAAATTGAATCTTTTCTTTTTTTTTAGTTTGGTGTTCCATTATATGCAAAATTAACACATAATGCATGTATAGCTTATCCTGAATGGATAAAAAATAAAACAGTTATATTACCTAATGTAGAGGATGACAATATCGATAATGCAGCAGCTGCTACTACTACTATGACTATATCAACGGATGATCTAGTTAACAATGATAATACAAATAAACAAGCAAATTACTAAATAATATAATGTGATTGTATTCCGTATTTTTATTCAAAAATTTTTTTCATGTTTAAACGTAATTCTGATGATATAGCATCTGTACTATCTATAAATAGATCAGTACTACCAATTTTTGGTAAATGTCGAATTTGATCATTTTCTATTTGAGCAAAAATTATATCAGCAATGGAACCTCCATTAATTATTTGAAATGGTCTACCATGAAATTGTGAAATTTCAGTAATAATATCAGGTTTAGATAATTCTTTAGTATTAAATAATTTTTCTTTTGTAATTATTGCTAATTTTTGATAAGCTATATTAAGATGATGTTCACGTTCTTGCCATGTATTCGCTAATTGAACTTGTCGAAGTATTGGTTCAAATTGAGAACCATATGTTGTAAATTGTTGAAATGCTGTACCAAACCATTTAGGATAAGGATAAAATTGTTTTTCTAAAAGAAAAACAAGTCGCATTATATCACGTACAAGTCGATTTGCAATTAATGATGAACCAAGTTCATCACCTGCTTGTCCAGCACGACCCATCAAATGTTCTTCTTGTCCAATACGTTGCCAACAACAACCAATTAAATACAACCAAATATCTTTTGGATAATAATTAAGTTGAGATTGAATATGTTTAATATTTACTTTATCCGAATTACGAAAAATTCGACCACGATTAATAGTTAATAAATGTTGACTAGGAAATGTTAACCAATCTTGAATAGTTGGTTCACCATTATCAATTGTCCAATTCAGATATTCAATAAAAAACTTTTTCATTGTCATTATACGAATACCATGACATGTATTTTTTTGACTATTTAGTACATTTATAAGAGTTACTTGTCCATCAGCTTCACTGTACGGTTCAAATTGTGTTGAATAACCAGAAACAATTTTGTCTCGAAGATTTTTATTAAAAAATTCATTTAATTCATTAATATATATTTCATTTTCAAGTAATATATCGAATTTAGGACCCCAATCATGATCACGTGATTGAATTGTATCAAATCCAAGTACATCAGAACCAGGTCCGAGACGACAAGCTGTATATTGAAGTGAAGGATAATATTCATCAAGTAATGGTTTAACAATATCAAAATAGAATCTTTCACATAGATCAAGTCCATGTATAAATGGAATATCATCTGGATACACCATTATATCTAATTGAGAATGTAAGTTAATATATGTTATTTTATACTTTAGTCAGCACACACCTATAAGCTTTGATAAAGATATTTTACTTCACATTTTTCTGTTTTAGATTGTAAATTTGCTTTCTTTTTAGTGATTCATGTAGTATCTCAATTGGTAAATATTTTGTGAATCACATTGAGTCTTGTTTTTACCATAAGAAGATCCATTAAAGCACGACATCATTTATAGGTAGCTCATGATTAGTATTTTAGGAAAAGCAATAAACTTTAAAATGAACTCATTTCACCCTTTTTTTTCTCTCATATTAGACAGTCCAGTAGTCAAATCTTTTCTCACTTGAATTTAATATTTTCAAAAGCATGATATCCGAAATATTCGCGTCTTATTTTATTTAAAAGAATATTAAACATGCTCCACATTGATATATATATGCCTTTTATGAAAAATGATCTTTTTAAAATAATTTAGCAAAAATTCAAGCTATTCTAGTATTGCCTTTCTTGCATTATTCAGTGTATATTTATAGCTTGAAAGTCATGGAAAATATCTTCTGATTTTCTCACAATTATTCCTTAAATTGTAATGTTCAGGAACTATCTCAATAGATTTTTACAAAGTTTCTTCTAAAAATCAATGTTTTGTCTAGGTTTTTAGTTCGAAACTTTATCAGATAAGAAAACTGAACACGATCTTCTTTCACTTTGACTAATCAAATGCTGTTAAATGTTCACAAATATATACTATTAATAGAATAAAATCTATTCTTATTCGTCAATAAAAAATATAAATCTTTTATTTACTGCAAGATATTTTTTTTTCTTGTATCTTTTTTTTTTAAACAAAATCATATGCATTAACATCAATGACAATTTGATAATTTCATACTATATTTAATAATGTTAGACATGTTCATTGTTCTCCATTAATTATATTTCTAATATACGTTTTGATTCTTCTTAAGAATGAAAAGTTTCTGTCACATCTGTATACATTAATGGGGTTAAAAGTAGAGAAATTCATGACATTATCAGTCAAACTATTTACATCAACGACAAAATCATATTGAATGCATGTATATTAGATTAAACAATTTGACTTTAATGTACATAGAAAACGTCAAAAATTTGATGAAGCAATAAATTCCTATTACTGCTTCTCACTTTGCTGGAACGCTGCCTATAGTATCATTGTGAAAAATCAGAAACAACGCAAAGTTAGCACTCGGAAGCTAAACTTATAAATATACACAATGAAAAAGCATTCAGCAATATTCGTTTCGGAATCATTCTCAGTAAGCTCATTTTCGACAATAAGGTACACATTCTTCATTTGTTTAATAAAATTAGAAATGTATGTTAATTTCATTGATAAAATATTTGCCTCTAACTATATTTCTACATAGATTCTAATCTCATCTAATGTATTTCGATCAAAAGTTAGGACAATGTACAATACATGTTTGATCTCTATTGATAAAAAGAAATTAGAGAATTAAACAGAGCGTATTTAAGTGTATAGTGCTCACCTTTATATTTTAATATAGTTTTTCTATATGAATCATTCATTGAAATCTATTTTTAGATGATAAATAAAGAAAAGGAGAACAAAAAAAGAATCTGATTGGCTTCATTATCTATGTATTTCTTGTACTCTTATCAGCATGGTATTAATAGTTTTTCAATTATGATAAGATGATGGTTCATTAGACGAATGACTAAATGAATATGAATACATACATTATTAATCTTTAATCGATTCATTTTAATATATAATTGAGATGTTTTTCCTTCGATTTAGTTGCGCTAAAATAAAAAAAAATGAGTTTATTGGCGTCATTATTATCATTGACCAGTCTATCTAGGATTAATTGCATATTTATTCATTTCATTTATGTCTTCATCGTCTTTATAGACTCAAGAATTTTGAGTCGAAATTTTCGACGCCAATGAGAGCAATAATAATAATAAAAAAACTATAATTGCATTCATTGAGAAAATCACTTGACATCAACAAAAAAGAAAACTTATAGACACAGAAAATATTAAATTATCTTTATTAAAATAATAGTTTTTAATTAGAAAATATATAATATGTAAAAGAATTTGATTTTTTAATTTCAAATTATCCGATCATCAAATCATTGGTGTTTAATCAATATGAGATAAATACGAATAAAAAGCATGTCGTCTGGCCATTATCGTGTTCTCTCAATGTTCATTGAAGCAAACATTTCAATTTGCTGTTCAGTTTCTTCATTGATAGGTGGATATTGAAGAGTAGAAAAGGAGTGAAAGTTGTCATCATGATACAAGCCATGATATAGTTTAAATATATGTTCACTCTCTCGCCTCATTACCACCATTCAAACATATTTGAATTTGTGAAAGAAAAAGGTGTGTGTACTTATATACATCTATATACGAATTATTGAATAGACTATATTCAATATATTGGAAAGACTAAA
This sequence comes from Macrotrachela quadricornifera, assembly GCA_022393335.1. NCBI lineage: Eukaryota > Metazoa > Rotifera > Eurotatoria > Philodinida > Philodinidae > Macrotrachela > Macrotrachela quadricornifera. Next base: position 414 of record JAJEKB010000009.1, on the reverse strand, counting down.
TTAAACTTGCACATTAATTCAATGAATTCGGTTGCGTATAATTGAGATCAAACAAAAATATCCCGCTGATATGACTGCTTTTTTTAAGAAAAAAAAAATCCAACCGGTAATTGTTTACATTTTCACTACGTATTATAATTTTCTCACTTAATAATGATGATGATAGACTGACATGCTTCTCACTTTGTTTATCATATTAACATTTATATACAAATTATTTGTTAAAAATAAGAAATAACTAGTCTTTTAAGATAAAAAGAAACAGATTGATAAGTAGGCGGGATGGTTTATAATCGAAATTAATTGAAAAAAAAAACGAATTTCTAACCACTTGATTAGAATTGAAGATTGCATGTTCACTTTCACACAACACAAGGTTTTCAATCAGACAGGCAAAAGTTCGAGTAACTTTGT
>JAJEKB010000008.1:12587-24213 GCA_022393335.1 Macrotrachela quadricornifera | reverse complement strand
CAACACAAGGTTTTCAATCAGACAGGCAAAAGTTCGAGTAACTTTGTACCACTGACTGAGTTCAAAGAAGCTTTATGTCGATCAATATTATCATGCCGATTGTCAATTAGAATTCCCTTGACAAACTTATTGATAGGCAAACTAAATCTTCGCATGTTAATTTACATAAACTTTACAATGAAGAAATCATTTATCAAAACATAATAGATCTTATTTTTTTTCTTTAATCATTACTTCTTTTTTGTTTATTTGTTTTTAAAAAGAACAAAACATCACTCGTCTCGACAAGTTCAATAATATCTTGTTAAGATGGTGTAATGGATTGTCTTCTATCGAAAAAATGTATTGCACATAAAACTTTCCCATCCGTTTGATGATTAGTGTTTTTATAAACACATATTTACACACATCTAATATACACCTGATAATTGTCATCGACTGGCTGCTTGAGGGATGCCGCTATTATAAATAAGAAAACAACATTGATCATTGACATAAAATCTTTTGATGATGATAAAACACGATAATTTACTGTTTCTAAGAAAAAATTGAATTAAGTAGATTAGCTAATAAAGAAATCTTAGCTTTTACCTACTGTTATTTCAATTTATTAAGATAGTCGACAAAAATAATCTTCTTTTTTTTTCTATCATTTTAATATTAATGTAACTCGTCCAACCAAGATGACATTTGAGCTAATTGCATTTTTCTACTGTTGTTCAACGAGCTTCATCAAATCTCATTTGGCTTGATCCGAATGCGAATGGGCACGTTTCACTTTTACAAAAAGAGAAGTCCGCCTTATTAATGTCAAATGACAGGCGTGCTCATGCTTCTGATTTCTTCTCTCGTTGTCCCCCTGGGATAGACAGAGAGATAGACGCTCGCGCAATCGATAGGTGAAGAAGCGCATACATTATAAGTTACTGAATCAAATCCTATTAATGTATATTTTGCCTCGATATATGAGAACAAGAGAGATAGATACATTATCGAATGACAGCATCACAACATAGTTAAATGAATAAATCGAGGTCCCTATGCGACAAAAGAGCAAAAGCTATGAATGAATATATGTATATATGTATACAGATGGCAAGAGTGCGAAATCATATCGAATATTTGATTGTTAAATAGATAAATATGTATGAAACAAAATTCTCATTATCATTAGTTTTGTTTTTTTTGCTTTTTCCTAAAAGAGCGTGACTAAGTTAAATCGGCAAATTGATTTAATTGAGCTCTTACACTCTTTTTTTTTTTCTTCTCTTCATCATTTAGTCGATTATCACCTTAGGAAGCTAAGAGCATGCACATCAAATCCATTTCCTGCTCCATTTGACAATGTCAGTTTCATTTTTCTTTTTTTCTTCTCTGCTCATATTTTTTTTTTTCTCTTTGATAAACGAAAAAGAATTTATTACTGATTGGCCGATTGAGAAACGATTATTAACCATAGATATTCTTTTTTCATTGGTTCTTATTCTTGATTGGAGAAAGATTAACTAGAGAGAAAGAGAGAGGGAGAGAGAGAGAGAAAAAAGAAACACACAGCAGGAAGATAATTGTACAAAAAAGAAAAAGAAAGAGTCTATGTAATTTCCGTTAGACATAAATCAAACAAATTAAATGGAAGACGAACAAGATTCAACTATACAAAAAAAATTAAGTTTTTCAATTGATAATATTCTTGACAAACCACAACCATTATTTATTAAAATTAAACATCATCATTTACTTATTGATGGTAATAATCATAAAAGATTATCACCCGATGATAATAAACATATTCAATTAATAAATCCTGATGATGATAATCATGTTAGTAGTGATTGTTCAGGTATATTAACAAGTGATGATGATGAAAGTTGTTCAGAAGATGGTATTATTAATCAATATAATCATCATGAAGTTATTCATAGAAAAAAGAAAACACGTACAGTATTTTCTCGTACGCAAATATTTCAATTAGAAACAACATTTGATCGAAAACGATATTTATCTAGTGCAGATCGAGCAAATTTAGCTCAAGGTTTACGACTTACTGAACAGCAAGTTAAAGTAAGAAAAAAAATAATTTTATTTTTTTGATACAAAAAAAACATATTCTTTTTTTCTTTTATAGATTTGGTTTCAAAATCGACGAAATAAGTATGAATTTTATCTTTTATATTCTATAAATCAATATTTAAATTATTATTTTTTCTCTTGTGCTTTAGACTCAAACGTCAAATAGTTGAAGCAAGTCAATCAATAAATTCTGTTGTTGCATCTTTACAGACTCCATCATCTTCATCAAATAATTCCATAATTAAACATCCATTACCATTACCCAGTGATTTTTCCTCTTCCTCCTCATCATCAAAACAACATCATCGTTTTGATCCAACATCATTCTATGAATTAGCTACTCTTGCTGCAGCCCATGCAGCCGCTGCTTTTCATAATAATAATAAAACACAAACTAATACAACATTCCAAGATTTTGCCAATTCTTTTACTACTCAAACAGCCGTTTGACTTTTATGACTGAATTCATTTGTCTCATTTCTTTTTCTTTTTTTTTTGTATGTCTATATATATATGTGTGTGTGTGTGTATGCTGAAAGAAGAGCTTTTCCAAGTAATCGAAGCGTTTCACACTATGTTATTTGATCCGTTGCTTACAAATGACAAGTATTTCAACTATTGATAGACAATCTGCATATGTGAATGAAAAAAAAAAAAATGAGAAACGCCTATTCGTTTCTTTTTTGTTTTGAAATACTTATCGAACAAATACTGATTGAACGCGTGTCCAAATATAATTTGACGAGCAGAAGGTGATTAGTCTTTTGACGCCAATGATTGAGTCATCATATGTTTAAGGTAGAAGAACAATAATAACGCCTTAGGGAACAACAGTCGAGAGGATCATTCAAATAATTATAAAATGAATTTGTATCTCATAAAAAAAGATTGTTAGTCAATCTAAAAAGTATTCATTCTATACAAAGAAATATTTTTATAATCTAAATCAAATTTTATTTTTTCTTTTTTAATTAAAGATTTTTAATGAATATTATTAATATCGAATAATTTTTAAGATCATATCTAGAAATGATATCTATATATGAATCTCAAACTAATAGAAAAAAAAAAAAGAATTATGATTATATCGAAACAAAATAGGTTTGTTTCAAATATATCATTGAAAAGATTATAAAATAATGAATCTGATAAATTAGATGAATATTTCCAATACGATTAAACACAGAAGAAATTGTTAAGAAGACTTTGAATTTCTTTATAGATAGAAAATAATCAATAATACAATCAAAATATAAAAATGAACAATATTTTGTAGAAAATTAATGAGTAATCAAGCATAGATGTTTCTATTCACTTCTAGAATACGATAATCTTTAAGTATCTAACCGATATTTTTGTGACATGAGTATAATATTAGAGTAAAATTCTAATGTCACAATTATTATCTATACTTAGATGAGAAATAACTAGAAAATGATTATGAAGAGATGTTTTCTATTGAGAAATTATTTAATGAGATAAAAATGAACGCTATTTTTTGATACTATATTAATTACAGTTAGATTGGCAACAAGCAAATAAATATTGTTTAGAACAAAATAAATACCAAAACTCGATAATAAATGGGCATTCTCAACTTGTTGGATGCACTAATATTTATTCGTAACTATATGTATAGATATATATTGATTATTTATTCATTCTTTTTCTTGAGTGCAAATCCAGAAATATGATTCATTTACTTATCGAATATATTGCGATACGAAAATATTTACATACATAATATTGTTATTTTGAATGACATATTCTTATATCGATTCAAATGTTAAACGTTCGATAACTTCCCGAACTTGACCTTGTAAAATTAAATAATTTTTTTTCTAATAGATATGGGTTAGAAGAACATGTGCTTAGTTGTAATCAACAACATACAAAGAATATTTTTATGTTTAGATATGTCGTATCGAACTGTTTCGTAACTTCTATAATTCGAATAGTACGAGGTATCTATGTTTACTATAGTAGGATATTATCCATTTAATGATAACAGAGAAGAAAAAACGACGCAATAGAATAAAAGAGAATGTTTTCATAGATTTTTCGATTAGATATATAAGCGTGCACTCCAAGATATATTTTCTTTTATTTATTTCTTTTTGCGTCGCCGTATATCATATATTCGATATAAAGAATCATGATTGGTAAACAAATTATGCTTGTTTTGATACCTTTATTATTAACTCTGGTTATAACTATATCACCAGCTCCAACTTATAATAATGATTTGTTACTGAAAACTATACTTCATCAATCTAATAATGGAACATTACTAACAACTGAATCACCTTTTTATGATGATGTTAACACTGAATCTAATGAATTACTAGATGAAGAACACCAAACAACAATACTCCAACATATGAATCAAACTAGTCTTATTCCAGGAATGATAACTGATCTTTACAATAATATTACTAATAGTGATCTCATTAAAATTGCTCATCGTATTTTCAAACCTAAAGGTGATATATATGCTTCATCAACAAGTGAAATTCGCCGTTCCAAAAAAAAAGGTAAATCTGCCAAACCAAAAACTGATGAACAACAACTTTCTAAAAAAAGTAAATCTGTAAAAGAAACAATTGATGAACATCAACTTTCTGAAACAGAAGGTGAATCATATGTAAAACCAACAGTCGATGAACAACATCTTTCTAAAAAAAAAAGCAAATCTGTAAAAGTAGTAGTTGATGAACAACATCTATCCGAAGCAGAAGGTGAATCATATGTAAAACCAACTGCCAATGAACAACATCTTTCTAAACGAAAAGGTAAATATGGAAAAACAACAATTGATGAACAACATCCATCTGAAGCAGAAGATGAATTATATGTAAAACCAACAGCCAATGAACAACATCTTTCTAAAAAAAAAAAGCAAATCTGTAAAAGTAGTTGTTGATGAACAACATCTATCCGAAGCAGAAGGTGAATCATATGTAAAACCAACTGCCAATGAACAACATCTTTCAAAACGAAAAGGTAAATATGGAAAAACAACAGTTGATGAACAACATCCATCTGAAGCAGAAGATGAATTATATATAAAACCAACAGCCAATGAACAACATCTTTCTAAAAAAAAAAGCAAATCTGTAAAAGTAGTAGTTGATGAACAACATCTATCCGGAGCAGAAGATGAATTATCTGTAAGACCAACAGCCGATGAACAACATCTTTCTAAACGAAAAGGTAAATATGGAAAAACAACAGTTGATGAACAACATCTATCCGAAGCAGAAAATGAATTATCTGTAAGACCAACAGCTGATAAACAACATCTTTCTAAACGAAAAGGTAAATATGGAAAAACAACAGTTGATGAACAACATCTAGCCGAAGCAGAAGATGAATTACCTGTTAAAGCAACAGCCGATAAACAACGTCTTTCTAAAAAAAAAAGTAAATATGGAAAAACAACAGCTGATGAACAACATCTATCCGAAGCAGAAGATGAATTATCTGTAAAATCAGCAACTGAAGATCATCATTTTTCCAAGGCTGAAAGTGGATTACGTGCAACACCAACAGTTGAATCTCCAGAACCTGCTAAACAAAAGAAAACTAAGCATTAATAAACAAAAAACTACCATACAACATCATTATAATATATAAACATAACCTTTTTTTGTACTATTGTTGGTACTAAACTTAATAAAAGCACTTTTTTTGTTTTTGTTGCATTAAAAACATATTCTTCATGAAATAGTAAATTGATTTAGCAAATAACTTCAAATATTTAATGATTTAGAGATAGAGCAAGTACAAGTACAAAAATGATACTTGGTATTTTCACTTGATATGTAAATAAAATAAATTTCATTAGTAAGATTAACTACCATTGATACATAGTTAAACATCACTGTGATATGATTTGATCAAAAAATAAATAACAACAAAAATATTTGAATAAAAAATTTTTACTCTAATGTGCTAATAAACTTAATGTAGATCATTTGTGAATGTTATTTCTTTTCGAATTTTTTTGATATTATAATGTATCTGAGAAAAATCAAACAGAGTTTAGATTCTTAATTTATACTTTAAAACAAATTTTTACTTTGCTGTATTTTTAAATCATTGGTTAGATTTTCCAAATTTTGACTGCAAAGATTTTAAGATAAATTTTCAATGAAAGATTTGTGAAATATGTCGTCAAATTTATATCATTCTGATAATATTACAACTCTTTTTATTGATACATTTTTAAAAATTTTTTGCTATGAAACAACATTGAGAATCAGCATTCGAAAAAAACCGTTGTTTTTGAGTTCGATTCGATTGGTTTTTGAACAAGATCAACGAGTGGCCTCACTGCGTTAAGTACTAATATGTTGCATGACACAACGAATGACAACTCGTTTCAAACTGCTCCAACTCAACACATTCTAAACAAAATAGATTTTGTGATAGAATCGATTGCTTTTAATTAATTTGGCTCGGTTCCACAGGATTTTCCAAAAATCAGTTCAAGTTCGTTTTCGAACTTTATTTGTAAATAACCACCAAAATTTCAACAAAATAGGAAGATATTACAAATACACAAAAATCTACTGGTTTTTATTCGGAGTATAAGTAACAAGCCCTTTTCAAAAAATATCAGTATAAATATTTAATACATCTCATGAGTGTTTATAATTTACTTTTTACTGAAAAAAGTATTAAATATCCAAGTACATATACTTCTGTTCTAGTTTAACTAAAAATTATCTCACTTTTTGTATATTTAGAATTTCCAAGTTATTGTATAATTCATTTACATTATTATGAAATGATTATTTTTCGACCATTATTAAAGCAAAATTTTATTTGAATTGTAATATAATGTTTTATATATTTAAAAAAAACTATTTTGATTATTGTAAATATTTCTATTCAACAGATTATATTTGTCTAGTATAATCCTGTGAATCATAACAACTAAAATAAAAATCTATTGTAAAGTTTATTCATTTTTATAACTATTTTCATATACGTTGGTGATTCTATTTAATCTATTCAGATTGATATTTAGTGTAGATTTTTCATTATCTATATATTATATAAGATAAATTATTATTAAAGTACAAACAATATCACTATAATATTTCACTTATCTCATAATCTAATGTAACATTAATTATGAATTTCATATATATACTTTTATTTAATATATTAATTCTTTTTAAGTATGAACTATTTGAATTCTTATACAAACATAGAATATTTATTTACAATTACATATTCAATCACATATTTGATTAATTTTTGACTACAACATAAAATACCAGTGATGACTTAATACATAAAGAAAAACATATATCACCGGAAAATGAGAGAAAAAAAATATTTTGTCTTAAAATAATCACTCTATTCATATTAATCAGGTTCTAAAAGTGACATTAAATGATATTGTGTAGTGAGATTTTTTTCATTATTTATATTTGTTGTTAACATTTTGTTCATATTAATAGATTCAAAATTTTTATTAATATTTGATGTTGTTACATCAATAATTATATCATTTGTTGGTACTGTTGTTGATGGACGTGGTCTAAATTTAAATTGATTATTAAAATAAAGTGTTATAAATGGACATTGACCAAGAATAATCTCACATAAATCACGACGAAGACCAAACCACCCTATTCAATATAAAAGATATAAAAAATAATTTTAATTTTATATAAAATATAATTACATGGATTGCCATCAGTAGCGCCAAATGAAAAAGTAAGCCAAGCTATTAAAGAAATCCATAATGGAATAGCTATCACAGTGAAGGAGATTTTTTCAATTTGTTCAGTATCTTCACGATCAAGTCGATCGGCAAGTAAAATCTATAGATTAAAAATATTGAATAATTTATAATAAATAACTACTTTTTATATTTATTTATTTATTTTTATTTCTTAGAATATTTCATTCAACCTTATGGTATGTAAAACGTTAGTTTATGAATGTTTCTTTACGATGAGAATAGATAAAACTCGATTTGATTATTTTTAACGGCACAAAATTAGACAATTTTTATCTTTAGCCATGTTGTCTCGCCTATAATAATGTATAGTATTGAAATAAGAATTAAACAATAATCATTGCTATGTATCATTGAAATACACAAAATTCTCTTATGTCTGCCATATTCCGTTCTCGCTTTGGACGATGAAAATCTTATATAATTCCAACTTTGAAGTATTAAGGCAAAGTTAATATTAATTATATTCATGTAATAGTAATTTCGACAAATACAAAAAACAAATAGTAATTCAGAAATGATGAGCAAGTCTTGTTCATATTGTACTAACATTAATTGTCTATTCAATACATTCACAACCATACCCTCATCCTCAAGATTTTTTCTGTATTTCATCGGTGAATATTGATAACCATTAAGTAATTCTAATCTCAATACTGTACATTGTTATAAACAAGATCAAATTGCTAAAAGTAGAATTGCAATACAGTTTCAACTTACGACTCTCTACTAACAAACAAAAGATCTATTCATGCTAGTGAATCGATTAATTTTTTATATACCAAAAGATAGAATCCATTACATTCTATTTTGTCATATATTTAATTTTAAATGAAACATATCATTGAATAAGAAATAACAAATCTATAAAAAAAAAGTGTTAAATATTACTTTACCGCAAAAACACTTAATGGAATGAACATAATTGCATAAATAATTGCTTCTGTAATAGTACTTGATTCACGTTGATTAGGTATTAAACGACGAGAACAACGATGTATAATAGCAATAATTAATTTTGAAATTACAAATAATAAAGCAATACATAAAGAAATCCATAATGGAATGAAGACAACCTATATATATATATATTAAATCAAATTAAAAAAAAAAAGAAATTATTCATACAACATATCGCCATGTAATTAAATGATCTAAACGAAGTGGAAAAAATAAAAAGAAAAGTCCATTAGCTGAAATAAATGCTTGAATCTAAATAATATAATATAATATTTCTTTTTTTTTTAAATTAAATTAACATACGAGAAAATTTCTTTGTACTTTTAATGACCATAAACATGATAGAAAAGCAAAAAATGTACATAGATATAATGGAATAAAACATATAATCCAACGAATTTTTGAAGGATTTTCTAATTTGTCACATGTAAGGATTTCAAATATAAATATAAGTATATGAAGAAAAAAATAAATTATTAATGCTCGACAATCATTATCGGGTGAACGAATAATTCTATTTAAAAAAGAAAACATTATTCTTATATTTATAAATATTTAAATCATTGAAATATTACCTATCTCTTTCTCCATTTTTATACCAAAAAAAAATACCTGTACAGGCACCAAAAACCACAAGCATTTTCCATATAAATAATGGTAAAAAAATAAGCCAATAACTAATCTTAATATATCCATCAAGTTGTAATGCAAATAAAATTGAAAATATCAATAGGGAAACAGTTATAACAAAACGTCTAAATTGAATATATATTTTTTTATAAATAAAATAAAAATTAAAGATTTCTTACGCTGGATTACACGACTGTATATACTTCGAAGTGTCCATCCATTATAAATTTATCTGAAATAAAATAAATTTTTATTTTTTTTTATTTTAACATATAATCAAAAAATTATTATTATTTTTTTTTTATTTTATTAATCCGGTTCATATAATTTTAAAATATTTAATGGTGATAACATAATTGGTGTTAATAATTCGTTTTCATTATGATCAATTTTATTTTGATCATAAAATGAAATTGTTTTTTTTACGAAAAAAATATCTATGACGACGAGTTGAATCATTATTTCGATTTAATTGTATAGGAGATATTATTGAAGGATTTTCTATTATTGAATTAACATTATGCAATGATATCGATGGAGAATTTGATGTAGGAAAATGATATTCAATATTAGCATATGTTTCAAATATCGGACATAAATGTAAAAGCCATCCACATGCATCTTGTCGTAGACCAAACCACCCTTTTAAATTAAATATAGAATTAATTTTAGAATAAAACAACTAAATTAATCTTTCTTACAATGATTAGCTGGTACACGACTATTAAATGACATATAGATGAGTAGTATTAATGCAATATACAATGGTAAACAAACAATAATAAATGAAAGATCAAAAGAATGTTCCAAATAGAAGACTAAAAGTATCTATAAATATAAATAATTTTCTTTTATTAATATCTTATATAAATAAAAAAAAAAGATTTTTTTACTTCAAAAATAAGTAAAAATAAGAGTATACATATGTGTCCAACAGTTGAACTTGTTAAAATTTGACAATATCGACGAGTAAATTGTTGTTGACCAGTTGGATTATGATTAATATCATTTCGATGATAATGTACAATGGTCCAAATCATTCGACCAATACAAAAAATAATCGATATACCCATTACAATCCACAATGGAATAAATACTACCTATAAAAAAAACGTTCATTTCTTTAAATAACAAAACTAAAATTCTAAACAAACCGCATAATTCCATGTTATGATACTTTTATCTAATTTAAGTGCAAAAAAAATAAATTGTAGAATATTAACAACAAATAATGCTTGAATCTTAAAAAATAATAAAATATTTAAATAAAAATTATTCAAAAAAAATCTATTTTATTTACTTCCCACGAACGACCATGACGTAATAACCAAACATAAGTAAATACTGAAATAATTGAAAGAATAATTAATGGTAAAAAGCAAACAATCCATGTTAAATGATATTCTGAATCATTTGGTTGTTCAAGATTATAACATATTAATATTTCAAAAAAAAGTAAAAGAATTGTTTCAATTAAATTTAAAAATAAAGCTCGACATTGAATTGGTGAATTACGTTCACGACTATAAAAAAAATAAAATTTTCTTTTAAAAACAAAAAAAACCAATTTTTACTTTCTAGGACGTAAACAACAGTAAGTAAAAATACCAATAATAGCTCCTAAAATTGCCACAATTTTCCAAATAAATAATGGTAAAAAAACCAACCAATATGGCCAAAGTATAAATAACTGTTCACGAAAAGCATAAAGAATGCTGAAAATAAGTAAACAAAATGAAACAAGAAACTGGCTAAAAGAAGAAAAAAAAACGAATTCAATTGAAAATAAAATATATGTATATATATATATAAACAGTATATAGTTTACCATGCATTGAATTCTTGCCAAACTGACACTCTGTTCATCGAATCATTTGATATTGAAGAAGATTATTTATCAAAGAATACATTATAATTAAAAAATAATAATTTATCTAGAAATAATCTTATAATATTAATAATATCATCGTAAATTTTATTATTTCTTTTTCTTTGGCCTTGTTGTTCTTATTAAACGTAGTCAGTTATAGATTTCTTTTACCAATCTAAGAATAGATAGACATTTTTCTGACTAGATGGCGCTATGAATTTGATATTTTGAACAAATATAACTAATCATAAATTTCTATTTTAAGTTTATCAATAATCTTATTATTTTAAATATATTTTTTGATAAATTTAATATTTTATTTATTCTTTTTTTTTTTT
>JAJEKB010000007.1:12584-24016 GCA_022393335.1 Macrotrachela quadricornifera | reverse complement strand
CAACACAAGGTTTTCAATCAGACAGGCAAAAGTTCGAGTAACTTTGTGCCACTGACTGAGTTCAAAGAAGCTTTATGTCGATCAATATTATCATGCCGATTGTCAATTAGAATTCCCTTGACAAACTTATTGATAGGCAAACTAAATCTTTGTATGTTAATTTACATAAACTTTACAATGAAGAAATCATTTATCAAAACATAATGGATCTTATTTTTTTTCTTTAATCATTACTTCTTTTTTGTTTATTTGATTTTAAAAAGAACAAAACATCACTCGTCTCGACAAGTTCAATAATATCTTGTTAAGATGGTGTAATGGATTGTCTTCCATCGAAAGAATGTATTGCACATAAAACTTTCCCATCCGTTTGATGATTAGTGTTTTTATAAACACATTTACACACATCTAATATACACCTGATAATTGTCATCGACTGGCTGCTTGAGGGATGCCGCTATTATAAATAAGAAAACAACATTGATCATTGACATAAAATCTTTTGATGATGATAAAATACGATAATTTACTGTTCCTAAGAAAAAATTGAATTAAGTAGATTAGCTAATAAAGAAATCTTAGCTTTTACCTACTGTTATTTCAATTTATTAAGATAGTCGACAAAAATAATCTTCTTTTTTTTTCTATCATTTTAATATTAATGTAACTCGTCTAACCAAGATGACATTTGAGCTAATTGCATTTTTCTACTGTTGTTCAACGAGCTTCATCAAATCTCATTTGGCTTGATCCGAATGCGAATGGGCACGTTTCACTTTTACAAAAAGAAAAGTCCGCCTTATTAATGTCAAATGACAGGCGTGCTCATGCTTCTGATTTCTTCTCGTTGTCCCCCTGGGATAGACAGAGAGATAGACGCTCGCGCAATCGATAGGTGAAGAAGCGCATACATTATAAGTTACTGAATCAAATCCTATTAATGTATATTTTGCCTCGATATATGAGAACAAGAGAGATAGATACATTATCGAATGACAGCATCACAACATAGTTAAATGAATAAATCGAGGTCCCTATGCGACAAAAGAGCAAAAGCTATGAATGAATATATGTATATATGTATACAGATGGCAAGAGTGCGAAATCGTATCGAATATTTGATTGTTAAATAGATAAATATGTATGAAACAAAATTCTCATTATCATTAGTTTTGTTTTTTTTTGCTTTTTCCTAAAAGAGCGTGACTAAGTTAAATCGGCAAATTGATTTAATTGAGCTCTTACACTCTTTTTTTTTCTTCTCTTCATCATTTAGTCGATTATCACCTTAGGAAGCTAAGAGCATGCACATCAAATCCATTTCCTGCTCCATTTGACAATGTCAGTTTCATTTTTCTTTTTTTCTTCTCTGCTCATATTTTTTTTTCTCTTTTATAAACGAAAAAGAATTTATTACTGATTGGCCGATTGAGAAACGATTATTAACCAAAGATATTCTTTTTTCATTGGTTCTTATTCTTGATTGGAGAAAGATTAACTAGAGAGAAAGAGAGAGGGAGAGAGAGAGAAAAAAGAAACACACAGCAGGAAGATAATTGTACAAAAAAGAAAAAGAAAGAGTCTATGTAATTTCCGTTAGACATAAATCAAACAAATTAAATGGAAGACGAACAAGATTCAACTATACAAAAAAAATTAAGTTTTTCAATTGATAATATTCTTGACAAACCACAACCATTATTTATTAAAATTAAACATCATCATTTACTTATTGATGGTAATAATCATAAAAGATTATCACCCGATGATAATAAACATATTCAATTAATAAATCCTGATGATGATAATCATGTAAGTAGTGATTGTTCAGGTATATCAACAAGTGATGATGATGAAAGTTGTTCAGAAGATGGTATTATTAATCAATATAATCATCATGAAGTTATTCATAGAAAAAAGAAGACACGTACAGTATTTTCTCGTACGCAAATATTTCAATTAGAAACAACATTTGATCGAAAACGATATTTATCTAGTGCAGATCGAGCAAATTTAGCTCAAGGTTTACGACTTACTGAACAGCAAGTTAAAGTAAGAAAAAAAACAATTTTATTTTTTTGATACAAAAAAAAACCTATTCTTTTTTTCTTTTATAGATTTGGTTTCAAAATCGACGAAATAAGTATGAAATTTATTTTTTATATTCTATAAATCAATATTTAAATTGTTATTTTTTCTTTTGTGTTTTAGACTCAAACGTCAAATAGTTGAAGCAAGTCAATCAATAAATTCTGTTGTTGCATCTCTACAGACTCCATCATCTTCATCAAATAATTCCATAATTAAACATCCATTACCATTACCCAGTGATTTTTCCTCTTCCTCCTCATCATCAAAACAACATCATCGTTTTGATCCAACATCATTCTATGAATTAGCTACTCTTGCTGCAGCCCATGCAGCCGCTGCTTTTCATAATAATAATAAAACACAAACTAATACAACATTCCAAGATTTTGCCAATTCTTTTACTACTCAAACAGCCGTTTGACTTTTATGACTGAATTCATTTGTCTCATTTCTTTTTCTTTTTTTTTTTGTATGTCTATATATATATATATGTGTGTGTGTGTATGCTGAAAGAAGAGCTTTTCCAAGTAATCGAAGCGTTTCACACTATGTTATTTGATCCGTTGCTTACAAATGACAAGTATTTCAACTATTGATAGACAATCTGCATATGTGAATGAAAAAAGAAAATGAGAAACGCCTATTCGTTTCTTTTTTGTTTTGGAATACTTATCGAACAAATACTGATTGAACGCGTGTCCAAATATAATTTGACGAGCAGAAGGTGATTAGTCTTTTGACGCCAATGATTGAGTCATCATATGTTTAAGGTAGAAGAACAATAATAACGCCTAAGGGAACAACAGTCGAGAGGATCATTCAAATAATTATAAAATGAATTTGTATCTCATAAAAAAAGATTGTTAGTCAATCTAAAAAGTATTCATTCTATATAAAGAAATATTTTTATAATCTAAATCAAATTTTATTTTCTTTTTTAATTAAAGATTTTTAATGAATATTATTAATATCGAATAATTTTTAAGATCATATCTAGAAATGATATCTATATATGAATCTCAAACTAATAGAAAAAAAAAAGAATTATGATTATATCGAAACAAAATAGGTTTGTTTCAAATATATCATTGAAAAGATTATAAAATAATGAATCTGATAAATTAGATGAATATTTCCAATACGATTAAACACAGCAGAAATTGTTAAGAAGACTTTGAATTTCTTTATAGATAGAAAATAATCAATAACAGAATCAAAGTATAAAAATGAACAATATTCTGTAGAAAATTAATGAGTAATCAAGCATAGATATTTCTATTCACTTCTAGAATACGATAATCTTTAAGTATCTAACCGATATTTTTGTGACATGAGTATAATATTAGATTAAAATTCTAATGTCACATTATTATCTATACTTAGATGAGAAATAACTAGAAAATGATTATGAAGAGATGTTTTCTATTGAGAAATTATTTAATGAGATAAAAATGAACGCTATTTTTTGATACTATATTAATTTTAGTTAGATTGGCAACAAGCAAATAAATATTGTTTAGAACAAAATAAATGCCAAAACTCGATAATAGATGGGCATTCTCAACTTGTTGGATGCACTAATATTTATTCGTAACTATATGTATAGATATATATTGATTATTTATTCATTCTTTTTCTTGAGTGCAAATCCAGAAATATGATTCATTTACTTATCGAATATATTGCGATACGAAAATATTTACATACATAATATTGTTATTTTGAATGACATATTCTAATATCGATTCAAATGTTAAATGTTCGATAACTTCCCGAACTTGACCTTGTAAAATTAAATAATTTTTTTTCTAATAGATATGGGTTAGAAAAACATGTGCTTAGTTGTAATCAACAATATACAAAGAATATTTTTATGTTTAGATATGTCGTATCGAACTGTTTCGTAACTTCTATAGTTCGAATAGTACGAGGTATCTATGTTTATTGTAGTAGGATATTATCCATTTAATGATAACAGAGAAGAAAAAACGACGCAATAGAATAAAAGAGAATGTTTTCATAGATTTTTCGATTAGATATAAAAGCGTGCACTCCAAGATATATTTTCTTTTATTTATTTCTTTTTGCGTCGTCGTATATCATATATTCGATTTAAAGAATCATGTTTGGTAAACAACTTATGTTTGTTTTGATACCTTTATTATTAACTTTGGTTATAACTATATCACCAGCTCCAATTCATAATAATGATTTGTTTCTGAAAAATATACTTCATCAATCTAATAATGGAACATTACTAACAACTGAATCACCTTTTTATAATGATGTTAACACTGAATCTAATGAATTATTAGATGAAGAACACCAAACAACAACATTCCAACATATGAATCAAACAAGTCTTATTCCAGGAATGATAACTGATTTTTTCAATAATATTACTAATAATGATCTCATTAAAATTGCTCATCGTATTTTCAAACCTAAAGGTGATATATATGCTTCATCAACAAGTGAAATTCGTCGTTCGAATAAAAAAGGTAAATCTGCCAAACCAAAAACTGATGAACACCAACTTTCTAAAAAAAGTAAATCTGTAAAAGAAACAATTGATGAACATCAACTTTCTGAAACAGAAGGTGAATCATATGTAAAACCAACAGCCGATGAACAACATCTTTCTAAAAAAAAAAGCAAATCTGTAAAAGTAGTTGTTGATGAACAACATCTATCCGAAGCAGAAGGTGAATCATATGTAAAACCAACTGCCAATGAACAACATCTTTCAAAACGAAAAGGTAAATATGGAAAAACAACAGTTGATGAACAACATCCATCTGAAGCAGAAGATGAATTATATATAAAACCAACAGCCAATGAACAACATCTTTCTAAAAAAAAAAGCAAATCTGTAAAAGTAGTAGTTGATGAACAACATCTATCCGGAGCAGAAGATGAATTATCTGTAAAACCAACAGCCGATGAACAACATCTTTCTAAAAAAAAAGGTAAATATGGAAAAACAACAGTTGATGAACAACATCTATCCGAAGTAGAAGATGAATTACCTGTAAAAGCAACAGCCGATAAACAACGTCTTTCTAAAAAAAAAAGTAAATATGGAAAAACAACAGCTGATGAACAACATCCATCCGAAGCAGAAGATGAATTATCTGTAAAATCAGCAACTGAAGATCATCATTTTTCCAAGGCTGAAAGTGGATTACCTGCAACACCAACAGTTGAATCTCCAGAACCAGCTAAACAAAAGAAAACTAAGCATTAATAAACAAAAAACCACCATACAACATCATTATAACATATAAACATAAGCTTTTTTTTTGTACTGTTGTTGGTACTTAACTTAATAAAAGCACTTTTTTTGTTTTTGTTGCATTAAAAACATATTCTTCATGAAATAGTAAATTGATTTAGCAAATAACTTCAAATATTTAATGATCAAGAGATAGAGCAAGTATAAGTACAAAAATGATACTTGGTATTTTCACTTGATATGTAAATAAAATAAATTTCGTTAGTAAGATTAACTACCATTGATACATAGTTAAACATCACTGTGATATGATTTGATCAAAAAAATAAATAACAACAAAAATATTTGAATAAAAAATTTTTACTCTAATGTGCTAATAAACTTGATGTAGATCATTTGTGAATGTTATTTCTTTTCGAATTTTTTTTGATATTATAATGTATCTGAGAAAAATCAAACAGATTTTAGATGCTTAGTTTATAATTTAAAACAAATTTTTACTTTGCTGTATTTTTAAATCATTGGTTAGATTTTCCAAATTTTGACTGCAAAGATTTTAAGATAAAATTTCAATGAAAGATTTGTGAAATATGTCGTAAATTTATATCATTCCGATAATATTACAACTCTTTTTAGTGATACATTTTTAACAATTTTTTTCTATGAAACAACATTGAGAATCAGCACTCAAAAAAAACCGTTGTTCTTGAGTTCGATTCGATTGGTTTTCAAGAGGCCACTTGTCACGAAAACGAGAAACCTAATTATGAACAAGATCAACGAGTAGCCTCACTGCGTTAAGTACTAATATGTTGCATGACACAACGAATGAAAACTCGTTTCAAACTGCTCCAACTCAACACATTCTAAACAAAACAGATTTTGTGATAGAATCGATTGCTTTTAATTAATTTGGCTCGATTCCACAGGATTTTCCAAAAATCAGTTCAAGTTCGTTTTCGAACTCTATTGTAAATAACCACCAAAATTTCAACGAAATAGGAAGATATTACAAATACACAAAAATCTACTGGTTTTTATTCGAAGTATAAGTAACAAGTCCTTTTCAAAAAATATCAGTATAAATATTTAATACATCTCATGAGTGTTTATAATTTACTTTTTACTAAAAAAAGTATTAAACATCCAAGTACATATACTTTTGTTCTAGTTTAACAAAAAATTATCTCACTTTTTGTACATTTAGAATTTCCAAGTTATTGTATAATTCATTTACATTATTATGAAATGATTATTTTTCGACCATTATTAAAGCAAAATTTTATTTGAATTGTAATATAATGTTTTATATATTACAAAAAAAATTATTTTGATTATTGTAAATATTTCTATTCAATAGATTATATTTGTCTAGTATAATCCTGTAAATCATGACAACTAAAATAAAAATCTATTGTGAAGTTTATTCATTTTTATAACTATTTCCACATATGTTGATGATTCTATTTAATCAAGTAATAATTTTTCTTATTATTATTTAGATTAATATTTAGTGTAGATTTTTCATTATCTATATATTAAATAAGATAAATTATTATTAAAGTACAAACAATATCACTATAATATTTCACTTATCTCGTAATCTAATGTAACATTAATTATGAATTTCATATATATACTTTTATTTAATATATTAATTCTTTTTAAGTATGAACTATTTGAATTCTTATACAAACATAGAATATTTATTTACAATTACATATTCAATCACATATTTGATTAATTTTTGACTACAACATAAAATACCAGTGATGACTTAATACACAAAGAAAAACATATATCACCGGAAAATGAGAGAAAAAAAAAAATTTTGTCTTAAAATAATCACTCTATTCATATTAATCAGGTTCTAAAAGTGACATTAAATGATATTGTGTAGTGAGATTTTTTTCATTATTTATATTTGTTGTTAACATTTTGTTCATATTAATAGATTCAAAATTTTTATTAATATTTGATGTTGTTACATCAATAATTATATCATTTGTTGGTACTGTTGTTGATGGACGTGGTCTAAATTTAAATTGATTATTAAAATAAAGTGTTATAAATGGACATTGACCAAGAATAATCTCACATAAATCACGACGAAGACCAAACCACCCTATTCAATATAAAAGATATAAAAAATAATTTTAATTTTATATAAAATATAATTACATAGATTGCCATCAGTAGCGCCAAATGAAAAAGTAAGCCAAGCTATTAAAGAAATCCATAATGGAATAGCTATCACAGTGAAGGAGATTTTTTCAATTTGTTCAGTATCTTCATGATCAAGTCGATCGGCAAGTAAAATCTATAGATTAAAAATATTGAATAATTTATAATAAATAACTACTTTTTATATTTATTTATTTATTTTTATTTCTTAGAATATTTCATTCAACCTTATGGTATGTAAAACGTTAGTTCATGAATGTTTCTTTACGATGAGAATAGACAAAACTCGATTTGATTATTTTTAACGGCACAAAATTAGACAATTTTTCTCTTTATTCATGTTGTCTCGCCTATAATAATGTATAGTATTGAAATAAGAATTAAACAATAATCATTGCTATGTATCATTGAAATACACAAAATTCTCTCACGTCTGCCATATTCCGTTCTCGCTTTGGGAGATGAAAACCTTATATAACAATTTTTGTAATAAAAAATTAAAAGTTCAAACTTTGAAGTATTAAGGCAAAGTTAACATTAATTATATTCATGTAATAGTAATTCTGACAAATACAAAAAACAAATAGTAGTTCAGAAATGATGAGCAAGTCTTGTTCATATTGCACTAACATTAATTGTCTATTCAATACGTTCACAACCATACTCTCATCCTCAAGATTTTTTCTGTATTTCATCGGTGAATATTGATGACCATTGAGTGATTCTAATCTCAATATTGTACATTGTTATAAACAAGATCAAATTGCTAAAAGTAGAATTGCAATACAGTTTTAACTCACGACTCTCTACTAACAAACAAAAGATCTATTCATGCTAGTGAATCGAGTAATTTTTTATATACTAAAAGATAGAATGGATTACATTCTATTTTGTCATATATTTAATTTTAAATCAAACATATTATTGAATAAGAAATAACAAATCTATATAAAAAAAGTGTTAAATATTACTTTACCGCAAAAACACTTAATGGAATGAACATAATTGCATAAATAATTGCTTCTGTAATAGTACTTGACTCACGTTGATTCGGTATTAAACGACGAGAACAACGATGTATAATAGCAATAATTAATTTTGAAATAACAAATAATAAAGCAATACATAAAGAAATCCATAATGGAATGAAGACAACCTATATATATATATTAAAAATAATTTATTAAAATCAAATTAAAAAAAAAGAAATTATTCATACAACATATCGCCATGTAATTGAATGATCTAAACGAAGTGGAAAAAATAAAAAGAAAAGTCCATTAGCTGAAATAAATGCTTGAATCTAAATAATATAATTTTATATTTCTTTTTTTTTTAAATTAAATCAACATACGAGAAAATTTCTTTGTACTTTTAATGACCATAAACATGATAAAAAAGCAAAAAATGTACATAGATATAATGGAATAAAACATATAATCCAACGAATTTTTGAAGGATTTTCTAATTTGTCACATGTAAGGATTTCAAATATAAATATAAGTATATGAAGAAAAAAATAAATTATTAATGCTCGACAATCATTATCGGGTGAACGAATAATTCTATTTAAAAAGAAAACATTATTCTTATATTTATAAATATTTAAATTATTGAAATATTACCTATCTCTTTCTCCATTTTTATACCAAAAAAAAATACCTGTACAGGCACCAAAAACCACAAGCATTTTCCATATAAATAATGGTAAAAAAATAAGCCAATAACTAATCTTAATATATCCATCAAGTTGTAATGCAAATAAAATTGAAAATATCAATAGGGAAACAGTTATAACAAAACGTCTAAATTGA
Organism: Macrotrachela quadricornifera; assembly: GCA_022393335.1. Classification (NCBI taxonomy): domain Eukaryota; kingdom Metazoa; phylum Rotifera; class Eurotatoria; order Philodinida; family Philodinidae; genus Macrotrachela; species Macrotrachela quadricornifera. Next base: position 14,692 of record JAJEKB010000007.1, on the reverse strand, counting down.
ATATATATATTTTTTTTTTCTTTTTTTATAAATAAAATAAAAATTAAAGATTTCTTACGCTGGATTACACGACTGTATATACTTCGAAGTGTCCATCCATTATAAATTTATCTGAAATAAAATAAATTTTTATTTTTTTTTATTTTAACATATAATCAAAAAATTATTATTATTTTTTTTTTATTTTATTAATCCGGTTCATATAATTTTAAAATATTTAATGGTGATAACATAATTGGTGTTAATAATTCGTTTTCATTATGATCAATTTTATTTTGATCATAAAATGAAATTGTTTTTTTACGAAAAAAATATCTATGACGACGAGTTGAATCATTATTTCGATTTAATTGTGTAGGAGATATTATTGAAGGATTTTCTATTATTGAATTAACATTATGCAATGATATCGATGGAGAATTTGATGTAGGAAAATGATATTCAATATTAGCATATGTTTCAAATATCGGACATAAATGTAAAAGCCATCCACATGCATCTTGTCGTAGACCAAACCACCCTTTTTAAATTAAATATAGAATTAATTTTAGAATAAAACAATAAAATTAATCTTTCTTACAATGATTAGCTGGTACACGACTATTAAATGACATATAGATGAGTAGTATTAATGCAATATACAATGGTAAACAAACAATAATAAATGAAAGATCAAAAGAATGTTCCAAATAGAAGACTAAAAGTATCTATAAATATAAATAATTTTCTTTTATTAATATCTTATATAAATAAAAAAAAAAGATTTTTTTACTTCAAAAATAAGTAAAAATAAGAGTATACATATGTGTCCAACAGTTGAACTTGTTAAAATTTGACAATATCGACGAGTAAATTGTTGTTGACCAGTTGGATTATGATTAATATCATTTCGATGATAATGTACAATGGTCCAAATCATTCGACCAATACAAAAAATAATCGATATACCCATTACAATCCACAATGGAATAAATACTACCTATAAAAAAACGTTCATTTCTTTAAATGAAATAACAAAACCAAAATTGTAAACAAACCGCATAATTCCATGTTATGATACTATTATCTAATTTAAGTGCAAAAAAAATAAATTGTAGAATATTAACAACAAATAATGCTTGAATCTTAAAAAATAATAAAATATTTAAATAAAAATTATTCAAAAAAAAGAAAAATATGAAAAAATCTATTTTATTTACTTCCCACGAACGACCATGACGTAATAACCAAACATAAGTAAATACTGAAATAATTGAAAGAATAATTAATGGTAAAAAGCAAACAATCCATGTTAAATGATATTCTGAATCATTTGGTTGTTCAAGATTATAACATATTAATATTTCAAAAAAAAGTAAAAGAATTGTTTCAATTAAATTTAAAAATAAAGCTCGACATTGAATTGGTGAATTACGTTCACGACTATAAAAAAATAATAATAAATAAAATTTTCTTTTAAAAAAAAAACAATTTTTACTTTCTAGGACGTAAACAACAGTAAGTAAAAATACCAATAATAGCTCCTAAAATTGCCACAATTTTCCAAATAAATAATGGTAAAAAAACCAACCAATATGGCCAAAGTATAAATAACTGTTCACGAAAAGCATAAAGAATGCTGAAAATAAGTAAACAAAATGAAACAAGAAACTGGCTAAAAGAAGAAAAAAAAAACGAATTCAATTGAAAATAAAATATATGTATATATATAAATAGTATATAGTTTACCATGCATTGAATTCTTGCCAAACTGACACTCTGTTCATCGAATCATTTGATATTGAAGAAGATTATTTATCAAAGAATACATTATAATTAAAAAATAATAATTTATCTAAAAATAATCTTATAATATTAATAATATCATCGTAAATTTTATTATTTCTTTTTCTTTGGCCTTGTTGTTCTTATTAAATGTAGTCAGTTATAGATTTCTTTTACCAATCTCAGGATAGATAGACATTTTTCTGACTAGATGGCGCTATGAATTTGATATTCTGAACAAATATAACTAATCATAAATTTCTATTTTAACTTTATCAATAATCTTATTATTTTAAATATATTTTTTGATAAATTTAATATTTTATTTATTCTTTTTTTTTTTT
>JAJEKB010000006.1:766148-781776 GCA_022393335.1 Macrotrachela quadricornifera | reverse complement strand
AACGATTTTGATATACGGAAGAAGAACTAACCGGGCGATTATTACTATTATTAGCACCATGGTTATAAGCGTTTGTATAAGTTGAAACAGTTGTTGTTGATCGAGCAGGTAATGCACTTGTTGTTGTACGATTAGGAATTGAATTAAGATGTGATGATAATGGTAATGATGGAGATGATGAATATAAAAAAGATGAACGTATTGGTGACGAATTAACTATTGTTGTTGTTGGTTTTGGTGATGATATTGTTCTACCTAAAGTATTATTATTATTTGTTGTTTGAATTGGTATTGTTGCTATTGTTGATTGGCGACGGGGACGTGATGTTGGCATTGATAAATATATATCAGGTACTGAACCAAATGATGTATTGACAAATGAAACGGATGTATAACCAAATAAAGATTTTTCATAAGTAATTAACTAAATAAAGAAAACAAATATTAATAAAATATTTGAGATTTTTATAAAAAATAATTTATAATAACTTGTTTAATAAAACCAAAATTTGGTCCAACAATATGTCGACGAGAACGTAAATAATGAAATGCTTCACGTAATGACATTTGTTTATATTTCATTAAATAAGCTAGAAAAGAAAATTTTTTATTATTAAATTAAGTTTTTCAATAATCAAAAATACAATCAATTTAATTTATTTCGTAACAAAAATTGATAATAATTTAAATCGAACAAAGTCTCCATTCAAATTGAGATAATCAACTAAGGTTTTAATTATTATAAATTTACCTACCCAAAATAATAGTTGCTGATCTTGATCGGCCAACATAACAATGAACAAGTGTTTTTTTTCCTTGTTGTAAATTTTGATGTATACGATCAGTTAATCGATGAAAATATGGTTGTATTGATGTTGTTGGTAAATCAAGTATACTTACTTTTTCATATTCAACTGTTGGACCAAGGTCTTGTATTGGGCATTCAGATGATATATTAATAACACAACGAATACCTTTATTTAATATCGATTGACGTGTTTCAAGACCAGATATATACAAATTATCAATAACTTCTGTAATACCCAACATTTTCTATGTGAAAAATTTACAAATATATACACATACACACACTTTCTAAAATAGAACAAAAAAAAATACACAATATTATTTTATTATTATATTTTTTTTAATGATATTCTTTTTGAATTTTTTTTTTCTGACACACGCACCGAGATTAATACATACAGGAAATTAACAATTAAAAAGCAAACGGAAGAAGACACTCATCTGACGCCCAAAAAATGTTGCAAAATGAATAAATTACAAATATGTATCACGTTAAAATAGGCGCTCATCATTCTTTTTCGTTATCAAATCATTCAAAATTAACATAAATAATAGAAGAAAAAAAAAATAACTATCTATTTTTCTTTTTCTCTTTTGTTATTCTTAAGGTACTAATGGTTTAATAAAGCTCGCACGATATGTTGTTTCATAATGTGGACGTTGTTGTCCATTATTTGTTGTTGATGATGGATTTGATAAATTTGTTGTATTAATTGGTTGTTGTGGATGATTAGTACGATGTTTTATATTTGGTGATGTACTTATTGGTAAACTTCGACTACTAGCATATGAAATTGATGATGAACTTGGACCTGATTGTGAAGTATTATTTGTTGTTGTTGGTAATGGTGGTGGATTTAAACGACCTATACCAAATCGTGTTGGTGTTAAAAATGTTTGTTTATTTGTTGCAAATAATGGTGTTTGATAAGCTGGATTACTAACATTTGTTGATGCTGCTACAACTGATGATCGATTTGTTGTATTCGAAGCTAAGGAACGAGATCGTATTGTACCAGTAGAATTTTGTACGGGTATATCACGAGCAGTCGGTCGAGTTTGATTAGATGATATGAATAATGTATCATTACTTGTAGGACTATTTATACTAGGATTACTAACGGGTGAAACAAATGTTGGAGCAAAAAATGGTAATGATGTTGGTTGTTGTATCTGTTGTTGATTACGTATTTGTTTGATTTCTTCAAGTGCAACATCAGGTACATGTCCAAATTGAGTTGGAACCACTATATTAAGAAAAAAAAAGATGTATAAAACAATTTATTTTTAGTTTAAAATTTAAATTAAATCGAAATAATCTAATTAGTACTTTTAAATGACTAATAGTATTCAAAAAATTCTATAAAAGTACTGAAAAAGTAAATATCTATATATTATTTAATAAAATTTAAAAATAAATATTTACTTTTAACACTATTTTCTTTCTTAAGTTGATATTCATATGCAATAAGTTGATTCCAAAAACCTAAATTTGGAAAACAAATTGGTCGATGTTGTTTACATAATAAATATGCATCTCTTAAAGACATATTCATATAACGCATAAGATAAGCACAAACAATTGTTGTACCTAAAGGAATATAAAAAAATAAAAGAAAAAAACAAAACAATGAAATTTTATTTACTTCGACTTATACCAGCCATACAATGAACAAGTACTTTATTTTGTTTATGAGCATTGAGATGAGCATAAATTTTATCAGTTAATGTATTAAAATAATTACTGATAGGAGCTGTTGGAAAATCAATAATATCAAATTTTTCTAATTTAACATTTTTTGGATAAACAATAGCAGATGATTCAACAGCAACATTCTTTTTATAGAAATTCGAAATTCAAAAAAAAAAACTTTCTATTTTCAAAATAATATTTACCAATATATAAGTAATACCCAATTTTTGTACTTGTTCAAGAGTAGCAGCCATTTGACCTAAATAATAGAAATTAACATATGATAAGATATAAATAGATAATAAACCTGATATAAATATTTGTGATGTTATTTCCGAAATTGACATTAATAACGTCATTCGATTGAGATTATTCATTGTTGTTGGATTCATTGATGCCATAGAGATTAAAGGCTTTTTACTCATTTAAAATTAAAACAAATGCTGAAGAACTGAATTCTATATGACAAAAAAAAAAAAAGAATGATTAATTTTTCTCTTATATAAACCTTCTGAATCTTAAAAAAATCTGGAAGATTATTAAAAAAAAATAATTCATTCTATAGAATATACCATATCTCGTGATTGAGCTATTTGGCAATCCTCAATAACAGCTTGTGTCCTAGTAACCAGTAGTGAATAACAAATAATTTTTTCAAAAAATAAATTGTCAAAATAAAAAACAATACTTTTTAATCGATAAAATTTCATTTAATTGCATAAAATCTTTCGAATTCATTTTAAAAATTTCATTATCATAATATAATATGATTAGTTAAAAATTCTCCAATAATAAATCTCAAATGAATCATTCAGTTTATTTTATTTATTCAACCATAAATCAAAAAAATGCTTCGATCTCCTAGAATACTAGCAATTTTACCTCAAGTATTTGCATTTTTCTTCCTTTCTTTTTTCTTATCTTAAAAAATCTGTTTTTAGTTATCTTCATCAATTCGTTATTTTTCAACAAAACGACAAGAACTTGATGCGGTTATTTTTGATGTTGATGGTACATTAATTGATACTGTTGATTATCATGCAAAATCATGGCATAATGCATTAGAATATTATAATATTAAATCAAATTTATCTGATGTTCGTATGCAAATTGGTAAAGCTGCTGATCAATTATTACCGGTATTTGCAACTGAAGAACAAATTAATAAATATGGTGAAGATATTAAAAAAAGAAAAGCGAAAGTATTTGAAGAAAATTATTTGGAAAAAGTTAAACCATTTCCCGGTGTTCGACAATTATTTGAATTAATTAAACAACGAAATATACCTATTGCACTTGCATCATCTGCACAAACTGATGAATTAGAACTTTATAAAAATATTGCTAATGTTTATGATTTAGTAGATTGTCAAACAAGTTCAAATTCAAAAGATGTTAAACGATCAAAACCATATCCGGGTAGAAAATCAATTCTTATTTATGTTTTTTATCGATTTTATATATATATTATTTATTTGTTATTTTAGATATATTTTTAGCAGCATTGAAATTATTAAAAAATCCATCAACAGATCGTGTTATTGTTGTAGGTGATACACCATGGGATGCTCAAGGTAAAACAAGATTGTTTTTTTATTATTTAAAATAATTTTAGTTATTATTTTATTTTAGCTGCTATTGCAGCAAAATTAAAAATAGTTGGTGTTCTTTGTGGTGGTTTTGATAAAGAATTATTACATAAATCTGGTTGTACATGGATTTATCGTGATATAATTGAACTAACAAAGAATTATGATCAAGTGACAAAGGATGTCTTAAAATATAGTAATTAAGCAAAATAAAAGAGAATTTTAGATTTTAGTTTTTTTTTTATTTTAATTTAACTTTTTTTTCTCTTAATTTACCGATGATTGTTTTTATTTTAGATGATCATTAAGTCCTTCTTTTTTTTACCTTTTTTTGATCCATGTTCATATATATATATATATATATATATACACGTATTTACATATGAATGCTATTCGATATTTGGTCAATAGACATATCGATGGCTTCTTCTTGTTGGTATAGAAGAATTTTTGCACGCACTTCTCATTCTCTTCTTCTATTATTCCCGCCTTATAATAAATAAGAAGAAAAAATTTGTTCAGCTGGATATATGGTGCTTAAGAATGATCATTATTGTTGTTCTGTCGAGCCTGATTTTTACTTTAATCAACTGAATGGTAATCGCTTTCTGTCTACTTAGTTTGTAGAAACAACAATATTGCCTTGATCAACGAATGCTCACATATATGCTTACGTAAGCACATCATGTATGTGACCTTTTGTCTCTCGTTGTCGTGGTGTTGAACATGCCCGAAGGGTGATGAGAACATAGCACGAAAACGATATTATTTAGATGATAGAACACAAGAGAAAAAGAGATAAATAGTAAAGTTGAGTGGACGATCAAATATTAGCAATATATGAATACATTTAAATTATCTGATTCTAATCATGATTAAATCTTTTTTTCCTATACATATTGTTGTTCATCAAACATTTAACAAGGATATGTGTATGTCATTGATTCATGTTGTTGTTTTTTATTATCGACAATACTTTACCCTTGAATGTTGATATATCGATATGTATATAAATGCACGTGTATTATAGAAATAGACCTCCTCTCCCATTTTTTTTTGACGATAATCTCTCACAAGTGTATATAGAAGAGCCTTGCTGTTTTTGATTGACCCTAACAATGTTTATATAAGATATATATCTAAACCTTGATATGTATGAGATTTCCTACTACTGCTGCTGCTAATCTTTTTTTCTCGCTTTGTTTAGTAATATTGATGCTTCGATGAAGGTCTAATATTATACTTATTCTTTGATTGTTAAACGACAAAGCAGCGTACATATAAACAGTAAAGCAGTCCTTTTGTTGATTTTGCATCAGACTAACTGAGTTGTTCTTTCTATTTAACCACTACTATCGCCATCATTCTTTCATCATCATCAACAACAACATAGAAAGAGAGCAAGTAACTCGGTCAGGGTGCACTCTTTTTTCTGTCTCTCGTCGAATGAGTTCATCTTGCACATATATACATATTCATATAGAAAGAAAGAAAGAAAAAAAAATGTTGAACAGTGTATGTATATGTATGCTGCTTGGCAGTGAGCCATCCATCGTTCTCTCATACATATACTTTTTTCTATGAGTTCTTTACTGCTCAACTGAACACTATAGACGGTCGTGTATTTGATATGGATTTAAACGTATGAGAGAATGAGAGAAAGATGAAATCGATTCGTGATCGAAAGATGAGACAGCACGCGTGATAGTGATCACTGTATACCGCGCGTGTATATACGAACTTGTATTAGATTGTGTCTCATGAATAGACACAAAAAGAAATAGACTACAATAAAGATAGTGTGAGAAATATGATTGATGAGCAACTACTGGAGATGGACAAGGTATGCTAATTGTCTTATTTTCTTCTGTTCATTTTATTTTTATTCGATAACCAATTTTAAAGAAAAAGTGATTGAACTATATTCAAAGAAAGATCTTGACTTTTTAATATTAATCAAGGACAATACCAGTTAGATTATTTTTTCTATTACCTATAGAATTTTTTTTATCGTACTGTATCATCATCTATACTCATTATAATGTGCTATGGAAGATATGCATATACAGATGGTTTTTGTCTTGAAGTAATACCAACAAAAGAATGCTATGTTGCTAATCAAGAAAGCACGTACCAGTCTTCTTTATGATTCTTTGTTCGTGATTGTCTTTTGTTTTTAGTTTCCTCTTTCATTGATTTTTTTTCTCTTTTTCTTTATCTTCTTTTATATTTTTAATGTCTTTCTTCCGATATAACTCTTTTTTTCAGATGAATGAATGTTGAGTTACTACGTTAACTACTCCTTGTTGACGAAGACATAATAATCAACGAGTTGACCTCTACTCATGTGTATAACACTCGACGATGGCTTGAACATCGTTTGATTGGTATGTATATACAACTCAAGTTTTATCAACAAAATATATAACTTTTCGTCATTTGTCACTAATGCCACTATATTATAATAATTTTAACTTTATGCAACTTAGGAAATTTTAAAATGTTTTTATATATTTTAATCTATGAACAAAAAAGAAATAACAAGAAATCTTTCTTTTTTCTTACGAAATTTAATGGCATTTTCTTTTCCTGTGTATATTATTAACATACATTAATAATTGTCTCTCTTATTCTCGATTATATGCACATCTATACTTTTGTTCTCTTTCAGTCTAACAAAACTTCCTAAGCCGATTTATTACATATATGTCTATATACGCAAACTATGGTGGTTTTTTTGCTCGTCTTTCTCTCTCTCTCTCTCTCTCGTCACAGTATGTATGTATATGTTAGATAGAGTAATGCAGTATGATAGCGAACGGACGAACACAATGCGGGTAGTTGATGCCATTATGTAGGCGGCGGTGGAGGCAACGGACGCACGACAAGCACACTCGTCTCAATACCAAAAAGAGGGATGAGGAAGGGTTACGTAAAATTTGCAAGCACACATAAACCGAAGAGAGAGAATAAGAAGGAAAAGAAACGCGTATTACAGCAGAAACAATACTAGTATAGAAAGATAGAAAAATAGATCCTACTGTCCGTCCTCTTCTTTCATTAGAAACGGCAATCTTTCTTTTATTTCTTTCGTTCTTTTTTACATTCCTTCTTTTTTTCTCTCTTCTATATTCTTCTGATGAATACTGCTGTGGCACCAGCACATTAGTAATATTGTTCTTTGATTCTTTTTCTCTTCTCTTCTAGGTTATGTACAAAAACGTGCAAGTCAATCAATCCAACAACGCTACTAGTACAACTGCTACTACCACTATTCCTTTTTTTTCTTCTCCTTCTTCTTCCTTTCCATCACAAACAAACCAAACGGCTACTAGTTTGCCTGTACAAATAACTAGTGCCTCGTCGTCTTCTTTTTCTTCTTCGACACCCATTACACGTCCTCCTTCTTTACCTAATAGCAACATCGGTGTCAGTAAAATTGTTGACGGCGGCATTTCGCTGCCTGTCTCATTTAAACATTCAAACGAAAATATGTCGTCATCACAATCATCAAAATTAAAATCAGATGTTGATCAACTTGATGATCTTGTTAAAGATTTACTTATTGAAGTAAATCGTCCTATTGGTACAAATACAACTAATCGTAGTATTAATAATAATAATAATAATAATAATAATAATAAATATGCAACATCATCGTCATCATATTCTTATCATCGTCGTTCAAATAATGATAATAATGAAATTTCAAATTCAAAACTACCTTCATCAGTTCGAGCTTCATCATATGCACAAGCATCAACATTAAATAATCAAAAACGTAATGAATTTGATGCGAATACTGTTAGTGGTCTTATTGATGGTTCAACATTATCATCTAATGGTATACAACGTGAAGAACAACGTCTAAAGTCAACACGTGAAGAACGTATACGTATAAAACGTGGCGGTGGTGCTAGTGCTAATGCTAATGTTAGTGGTGATACAGAAGTACCAATAACAAGTTCATCATCAATAACTACAACAACAACTACAACAAATAAGCCAGCTCAAACAACATCATCACGTGATCAATTATCGATTGATGAACAACTTATTGATTCATTATTAGAAAGTGTTCAAAATACTCTAAAAAAACGTTCACAACAACAACGAACACATCAGACACCATGGCCATCTGATATACCAGTTCATCATCAATATCCAGCAAATAGTCGTCGAACATATAGTTCAAGTGCTGCTTATACAGATTCAGTTCATCGAGTAAGTAAACAAAATATCCATTTAATTATTAGTCACACTTTTTCATTGTTTTAATGATATGAAGTTTCGCTTGATTAATCAGATCATTATTTCTTAATATAGCAAAGAAAATGAAAGACTCACCCTCGATTATTAATAATAGACGAATATTAATATAACAACATTCATCATTTCTCAATCTCAATGTCAGAAAAGGCAGCTGAAGGAAACAAAGACGATCTATTGATTATTGATATAGAACGCAGCAAGACTAAAAGATATTACGTAAAAATAGTTTGCAAAGAATATCAGATATTACAATGATAATAAATAAAAGAAAGAGAAAGAAAAAAAAAAGAAAAAAAGAAAAATTTTTTGTCAATTTTGATTTATTTTGATAAATCCATTAAAGAAAAAAAAAAGAGTGAATGTATCTCAAAATTAATAATCATCAGAAAAATTCTCTTATCCTCTATATTTAGATGGATCCAATGCGAGGACGTTTTCCAATAAAACTTTCACGAACTGATAGTCCAACAAGCACATTATCATCAAGGAGACCTTATAGTCGACAAGATAATCGAGGTATAAATAAAAAACCTACTCTACAAAAAAAAAAATAACAATGATTATTTTCTCTTTTTCCTAATCAGATGGTTATACAACAACAGTTACATCAGCATCAACTACAGCCATTCCGACACATTTTCGTGCTGCATCTGAACCACCACCGGATGGACCAATAGAATTACATCGTATGGATTTAGTTCGTACACCTTCACGTACATATATTGATGGACATCCAAATGAATATTATCATTATTCACGTTCAACATTACCATCAAGTGGTATACGTGTACGTCGTCATGATCATTCAGGATATGAAACTGATACAGGTCTTGTAACATCTCGTGCATATGGACCAAGATATTATGGTAATCCTCCTCCACCAGTAGTACATGCACCATCACCTATACATTATCCATATTATGCTCAACAACCAATGCATTTTGTACGTGAACGTTATCATGAAGGTTACACAGGAGGTGGTAATGTTGGTGGTAGTCAACGTTCAATGTTACGTCCTGATGGTTATGATACTGATACAGGTTTAATTAGTAGCGGTCGATTACGTATGACACGTACATTACCACCACGTATGGCTGCTATACCTGAAACATTAGTTGTTAATAATCGAATGGTATCGTCATCAAATTTAAATACTGTACCAACAAATTTACGTGGTAGTTCTTTTCTTAATGAACCAAATACAAATACATTACGTAGTCGAACAGATCATATAGGTGGTTATGAAACTGATTCAGGTATGAATACAAGACAACAAATTTATACTCGTCGACCAGTACCTGTTGATATACAATATGGTGATAGTGGATGGGTTGGAAAACAATCTTTAACAAGACCTATGTCACAACAACAAAGATTTATTGATAATAATCAACGTTATCGTTCACAAGATCAATTACGTTCAACATCAATACCTGTTTTTAATCAAGATCCATCAGCAACAATAACACGTTTACCTGAACAACATGTATTAATGACAAATAAAACTCAACAAAAAAGGGTAAGAAAAATAAAATATTCATTTTATTATTGTCCTTGTCCCATATTACGTTTGCATGTAAATGAATGTATATTTCGCATGGAATGTTTAAATAAAGAATTAAAAGAAAAAACAAATTACATTCCATTTATCATCTAGACGATAAATACTTTACCATCAACAACAACAGACGTTAAACATCAATTGGAAACAATGAAAAAAGATCTTTCAATATTACCAAATCTTTTTCCAGGTTCAGTTGGTTTATCAAATCCACCAAGTAATAATAAAAATCAAATACCACCATCACCAGAATTAAAAAGAAAATTTTCTGGTGATAATATTATGAAAAAATCAACTAAATCACAAAATACAATTATTGAAAGTCCGATAATACCAGTATCGAATGATTCGAAAACAATACAATCACAAACATTTTCGACTACAGCAGAGATTGTAAGAATAATCGTTTTTGTGTATCCGTTTCGTTGCTCGTTACCCTAATTAAATCAATTTGTATTCTTTTTTAACAAAAAATAGTTTTTAATTGAATTTTTTATTTTTTTTAAATAGATACATAATGTAAATCATGAACGCGTTGATAATCAAATACCAATAAAAACTCCATCAACACCTACTTTTCCAGTGACTAATCAATCTTGTATGTTTTTGAAATACAATTTATATTAAAAATTTATTTATGAATTTTTTTATGGATATTTTAGTTAGTCAAAATATTCAAACACGTGTAGGAAATAGGTAAAAATTGTTTTTTGTTTTATTAATATAAATTTTATTTGTTAATTTCTTATTTCTAGTTCAATTCGAAATCAAGAAGAAAATTCACGACGATCAAGTATTTCATCTGCTGCAGGTACAATATAATCTGTCACAGTTGAAATTTAATATCTAAATTAATATCAAATAAGTCTCAATTTACTTTGCTCATTTTCCAGAAAATAACTCTATATTATTAATTTTCCATGTCATAAAAAAATCTAACAAGAATATGAAACTCTATTATTGTATTAACCTCTTGAGAATATATAATAATCCTTGTAGATTTTCTTTCTTTTATCAGCAATTAATGAAAAACGACATATTGACCTTGATATATCGCGTGACGATAATTATTAAATTCTTTTTTTATTTTATTTTATTTTTTTCGTTTTAGAATCCGATGTATTTCGCACTGGTGCTTATCAAGCACATAATGTTAGTCAATTTTGGTATAAAGAAAAAATGTCACGTGATGATGGTATGTCGTAAAGAAAATTAAACCTGTTATATACTCATTTTAATTTATTTATTAAATAGCAATTAATTTACTTAAAACAAAACCACCTGGAACATTTCTTATTCGAGATAGTCAAGGTTTTCCAGGTTCATATGGTCTTGCTGTTAAAGTTGAAACATTACCACCTGGTATTCAAGCAAAACAAGGTTTGTAATTTAAATAAAAAAAAATAAAATAAATAAATAAATAAAAGATTTATTAAATTTAGGAGCTGATCCAAATGCTGAACTTGTTCGACATTATCTTATTGAACGAACACCAACTGGACATGTTCGTTTGAAAGGATGTCCAAATGAACCAGATTTTGGTATGAATCTTTCTTTTTTTTTTTCTTCTTTCAAATAATAATTGTTTATTACGGTTATGAACATATACAAATAAGATTGACAACTATTAACCATTTATAAACTAGAAGATCTTTAAGATGCATGATTGAATAGATGAAATCGACCATAAAAAACTCGATAAATTGATTGATTTATATCTGATAATAACTTCCATTAGTCTGCCCAGAACATTTAAGATTAACAATTATCTTTTTTAATGATTAATAGCAATTTAGAGTTTTGTGGATATGTTTTAAAAATCTATTTATAGCGAACTAACATATGTTATTATTATACAGATCAATAATCAAAATTGAAGATCTATATCGTTTTGTTATCTAAGCGTAATCGAAAGACATTCAAAGATCTACTATTTTAAAAATTTTAATATTAAATTAACTTATGATATAAATCAATATCTCTATTTTCTTTTCCTTTGTTTTTTAGTCAATCTATCAGCTTTAGTCTATCAACATTCAATAACACCACTTGCTTTACCAATAAAATTAGTTCTACCAGTTAATGATATATCTGAAGATTATCGTTCGATAACAAATCAACAACCACAACATGATACAGGAAGAAAAACATCTATTAAAGATTTACTTGAAAAAGGAGCTGGTAAAATTTCAAAATAGAAAAAAAAAATCTTCCAAATAAATCAATTTTTTTTTTCTTTTTAAATTTAATCTTAGCTTGTAATGTTCTTTATTTAAATAATGTTGATGTTGAATCTTTATCTGGTCAAATAGCCTTAAATAAAGCATTACGTTCTACATTTGATAATTTTCAAAATTTACAAGCAACTATTGTTCATTTTAAAGTTTCGAATACTGGCATAACATTAACTGATACAAAGAAAAAGTATAAGAAAAAAAAATTTTTTTTTAATAATCAAATGCTTTAAGTGACATGAAATTTTTTTTTTCTTTAAAGATTATTTTCACGACGTCATTTTCCTAAAGAATATGTCACATATTGTGGTGTTGATTATGAAACAGATCGTTATTGGACACAACAATTTTCTGATCTTGAAATGTTACCAAAAGCAAAGTATAAATATAATAGTATTAAAATTAAAATAAAAAATTTTTATTTTTTATTTTTGAAATAGATGTTTTGGATTTGTTTCAAAGAAAACAAATGGAAATAATCGATCAACTCAAGCAGAAAATGAATGTCATATATTTGCTGAAATTGATCGTACACAACCATCAACAGCTATTGTTAATTTTGTATCAAAAGTTATGATTGGAAGTGTACCTGTTTAAGAAAAAAAATATAAGAAAGAGAGAAGAAAAACAAAAAAAAGAGAGAGAGAAAAAATCTACGTGCAACTTGAATATTAAAGAAGAAAAAAAAAGAAACACAGGAACGAAAAAAAAAAAAGAAAAAGTATTTTTGTTTTTCTTTATATTCTTCTATATAATTATCTTGTTTTTTTTAATTAATAATTATATTTCAAATGACATTTTAAATTTCTTTTTTTTCTTTTTTTGTTTTTAATAAGAAATATATACTTATTCTCTTTTTTTTTTTGTTTTTTTTTTTTATGTACTATTTTCTTCTCTCTCACTCTTGTTTCCTTTGTAAGTGTGAGTTGTTTTGTTTATAGTGTTCTTTTAAGATAAATTTTTTTTTTCTTAGAATTTTTTTGTTTTTCTTTGTTCTATCATCTCTAAACATATGTGCTTCTTTCTTTTTCTTGCAAACAATTGTTTGTATGCGTGCGTGTGTGTTTTGTAGTCGAATGGCACAATAATCTTTATTTCATTTTCTTTTTTTTCTTCTTCTTCTTTTCCCGTATACTTCTCTGATTTTGTTTTTGTTGCGTGTATGTGTGTGCATTGATCTCAAGTGATAATATTCTTCTTTGATTGGCGTTCTCAAAGAGATGCACAGTGTGGGTTTTTATTAGCATCATTTTGCCTTATTTAGTCGAACAAATTTTAAAAAAATTAAGAAGAGGAAAAAAATAATTAATTTATCTTATATATCGGAACAGTGATCAAATGAAGACCTCTTCTCTCTTTTGTTTGCTTGTTTGTTTGTCTGCTGGTGCTTGCTTTACTCTTCTTTTTCTTCTTCTTCTTTCTTCTTTTTTTTCTTTGTCTTTGTTCATTGTTTATTCATCAACAGAAAAGAACAAAATAATTCAATAATAATCTTCAATACATTTGTTTTCTTTTTTTCGAGTATTAAAAAAAAACATAGCAAAACTTCTAAAATTTTGTGTCATATTCTAGACAAAATAAAGAAAATAAAATTATGCAAATATTTACAAATTTGAATTTTATTTCAATTAGTTTCTTATTCTATACTATTATCAATTAAGAATTGATCAACACGAAAAGATGTGATTAAAGTTATTCATCATCTTGGATTTATATTAATCAAAACAGTTGGCATCTATTTATTTAAATGAGGATGATAAATATTGATATATATCGTCCTGATGATGGAAAATCCTAATTTATATCAGATGGTTTTATTCATTTTGATAATACATGATGGGATATAAATAAGTAATAATGATGTATATTGAAATAATATATTTAAATCTCGATTTAAAATATTATGAATAAAAGAATAAAAACAAAAACAAAAACCAATTTCGATTCATTTTAATCGAGATAATATGCAGTAAATAAATTATATGTTATTTTAATTATTTGTTTTTCTATTTTACATTCTTCTATATGTATATATATATATATTATTCCTGCTTTACCAAATCCTCATCTAATGAGAGCTTTAATAGAATATAAATATAAAGGTTTGAATCAAAATATATTGCAATTAAACAAAGATATATATATTATCTTTAAATGTAACTTAGACAATCAATAAGCATATGATTATTAAAAATAAATGCAAGACAAGTGCTATAGTTGATTATAAACTATCATCATAAATACAAACAACATCCGAAATAGAAGAGGGAAAAGCATTATTTACATCAATCGAGAAATGACAACTCATTGCATCGTTGCTGTTTTTGTTATCGAACTGGTGAGTGAATGAATGAGAGTGGCTTAACGGGTATCACTAGCCAATTAGTTTGTTAGAACTCAGTCATTTTTTTTTTCTTTTTTCTTCTTTTTTTTTCATTCCTATCATCATCATCTTCATCATCGTTCGGGCACACTCTTGAATACAAAAAAAAGAAGAAGAAGAGAAAGAGCCATAGAGAGAGAGACAGAGAGAGAGAGATAGAGGAAAAACTCCGTATACGAGAAAGAAATGAGAGCACTACGGTGCACTATTCATCTTTGTTTGTTTGCATTACTCTGTTGCTTTGCAATTGATGACACCGTATAAAAATTGTTGTTTTATATATTCCATAGAGAAATGATCTATTTTATTTTCAAAACATAAAATAAGAGAAAAATTATTTTTTTTTCTTTTTATTGATTTTTAATTCATCTGTTCTTATTCCCGTCGATTATATTCGATTTCTTCTCTTATTGGTTTTAATACTTTTCTTTTTCGTCTCATTAATATTATTATTACTATTATCATTACTTTTTCATACAAAAGAAATATTAAGTTAATCATTAAAGATATTCATCTATAGATATATAACAAAAAAAAGGATGAATCAATTATTATTATAAAAAAGAGGAGTTATTCACTTAAATACTAGATGAATAATAATAATCTTTTTCTTTTCTTTTCTATTCGTAAGTGATTATTAACGCAAAAAAAGCTTAATAACAAGAAAATTTACAGGTGAACAAACTAATTCTTTTTGTTGTTGTTGATGTTGTTGTTTTTCTCTTTATCAATTCATTTATTTGTTTATAGTTTTGATGACAAATACAATTTCAACAGCAAGTGGTATATCTAATCGACCACGTCTTTGTCGATCTGATCATCAACCAAATATGCTTGAATATATTGATACAACATTAAATGATTTATTTTCATCACGTTTAAAATTACAAACAACAACAACAACAACAACAACTACTACAAATAATACATTAACATCAAATGGTTATGATCAATTTGGTAATACAATTGTTGATCAATATCTTGTTTATATTTTATGTCAAAAATTAAATCCAAATAGAATAGATAGTAGAAGTGAACATATATTTCATTCATTACATCAATTATTTATTTCAAATGGTAAAATATCAA